>JADRCO010001009.1:0-23610 GCA_021464525.1 Rhizophagus sp. LPA8_4_AMF
AAAAAAAAAAAAAAAAAAAAAAAAAAAAAAAAAAAAAAAAAAAAAAAGATAAAAATAAAATAAAGTAAAATAAAATAAAGTAAAAATAAAATATTATATGTATATAATATAATATAATATATAAAAAAAAACAGTGAACTATGCCAATTTCCTCCTACGTTCTGATGCACCAATCTGATCTTATAAACAAAAACGCCTTACCATAAATTTTTTTTTTTTTCCAAGTCCCAAAAGTATTACTGCCTATATTAGCTATTCTATCTAATACATAAATAAATTATATACGGTATTGCATATATTTTTGTATAAATAATAATCACATAAAAAAAAAAATTTTTTTTTTATATTATGGTCCCAAATGATCCAAATAATCAAGTTTGTAACTTGCAAATCATTAAAAATTGTATATATATTGTATACTTTTGATATAGCAGTTGTACAAGTTGTATAATCATCCATTCATAATCTTCAAAAAACTCGAAAAAACTATTCAAAAAAAAAAACTTTATATATAGTTGTTCGTCGTTTATTTTTTTTTATTTTTTTCGTGGTTATTTACCGTTTGACAACTAAAAAAAAAAAAATTAAAATTTTTTTTAAAAAAAAAAAATTTTAAAAAATTAAAAAAAAAACCAAAAAAAACGTACGCTTCTTCACTTTTTTTATTTTTTTTATTATTATTTTCATTTTTTTTTTTTATCACCTTTAAAAAATTATTTTTTTGAATACATAAAAAAATCAAAAAAGATTTCTATCAAATATTATTACCTTTTTTTTTTTCTTTTCTTAAAAAATAAAACGACACACCTCTCTTCCAAAAAAAAACCCAACAATGCACAACTTTAAAGAAATGATTTTTAATTTGATTTATAACGTAATAAGATTATGGTGTTCCCCTATACTCTTCTTCTGCAGACCAATATTAGATTTTATAGATTTCTTAATAACGGAATCAAAATCATCAAATAATTCCAATAATAAAGGAACCGCATCTTATTCTTCTTTTAATTCTTTATTAAATAATGATGGTTATTCATCATCAGTTCGTCATGGAAAAAAGAGAAGAAGGCAACAGTTTCATAATACTTCCTCTTGTAATAATAATATTAGAAGACTTACTGAAGAACAACGTCGTAAATTGATAAATAATCCGATGAGAATTCAATCGAGACAAAATTCAATAATTTCTTCAACAAAATTATCTACAAAACGTATCTCATCCGGTATATCAGTTACGAATAAATCAAAATATCTTATGATTAAAACGACTATACATCATTTACCGATAGAATTATTATTATGTATATTTGAACAATTACCTAATAGGAAAGATTTCTATAATTGTTTATTCGTTTGTAAATCATGGAATTATATGGTAACCCCTTTCCTATATAAATCTCTTCAAATTTGTCCTTTACCTCAAAATTTTCCCATTGAAAAATTTGGTCATTATATAAAAGTACTCGATTTTTCTTCATCAAGTTACGATAAGGCAGATAAAGTAACTGATGTTTTAATTCAAACCATAGCTATGGCTTGTCCTCGTTTAAGGTGTATTAATCTCAATGGTTGTAAACATTTATCTGATTCTTCTTTAGAAGCTATTTCAAAAAATTCTTGTTCTTCCTCTTTATTATCAATTAATTTATCTGGTTGTAGAAAGATTACTGATGTTGGTTTAAAACATTTATCAAAATCTTGTCATCATCTCACTTCATTAAATGTGGCTGATTGTGGTAAAATATCTGATAAAGGTGTTATATATATAGCGAAAGGTTGTCCCGGTTTAAGACAAATAAGATTATCCGATTGTCCAAGGATAACAGATCAATCTATTGAAATTTTGGTACAAAATTGTACTAAATTATGTTGGTTAGATATTGCAAGAATAGGTAGAATTACTGATTCTTCCGTGAGAATTATAGCAAATTCTTGTAAAGAAAATTTGGAACGTTTGAATTTAGCGAGACCTTCTCCTTTAGAAGTTCTTTATTCTTCCGCTCTCGCTAGTCCTTCACTTCTTCCTATTACATATATTAATGATGATATTTCCTTTGATGGTGATGATGATTATCATGACGTGATCAGGAGTGTTAGGAGTGATACTGAAATAACTGATGAATCAATAGCTTTATTAACAAGACAATGCCCGAATTTACAATTATTAGATTTATCTTACATGAATTCCATAACAAATTATTCAATAGAATCTATAGCAAATAATAGTTTTTCTTTGGTTTGTTTAACTATAATAGGTTGTAGATTTGTAACATGCGATTCATTAAGATATTTGGCTCAATTAAGACGTAAATCTGGTCATTTAGGTTGTATAACTATGGGTGATGCTGCTGGAATAACTGAAAAAGATATTGAAAGTATTACCAATGAACCGGAAGGTCTTTTGTCTGGTTGGCAGAAAAGTTCTGTAGATGAAGATAGTTTAAAAGAAATTTTAGGCGGTGTTAGTTGGGATGATGTGGGTAATTGGTAATCGGGAAATTGGTAATCTAAAAATATATAATCTGTAGTATGTAGATATTATTATAATTTGATTTATTAAAAAAAAAAAAAAATTTATTATTTTGAACAATTATTTTTCTGAGAGATTTTTATATATTAGTCATCCTAAAAAAAAAATAATTTTTTTTTTTCTTTTTTTTTGTATATATTTTAGTAATTTATACAGTTTTTTTTTTTTTTTTTTTTTTTTTTTTCTAAAAAAAAAAAAAAATCTAATACGCATTATCATACTTTATTTTATCACGAGATATTTACATTAATACTGCGGTTGAGATAATTATAACATAATAATATATGTTTATATTGTTATTGATCATCGAAAAGTTGAATTATATTTTAATGATTTTAATGGTTTATTTATCTTGTTTAATACGGAACGTCCGAATTTTATTAATTTCTTTTTTTAAGATAAATCTTCACCAAAAAGTCATTAATAATAATAACAAAACTATTTAACGACGTATTTTTTTATTTTTGCCGCGCGTGTCATCGGATGTTTCTTTACGTTTAGAACTACTACCTCCTTCTTTTCGTTCATCAGCTATGAAAAATAAAGTTTTGTTTATTAACTATATATTCACATAACTTTATATTTAATACTTACCTTTACGCGCTTTTTCTTCAAGATCATCCCAACTTTCGCCACTCTCATCACTCTCTTCTTCGGAAGATCCAGAAGGTTCAGAAACCTCATTTTGATCACTACTTTCATCGCTCTAAAAGAATCAATTAAAGTTTAAATTCGTGATAAAACAAATTAAGCAATTGACTTTATACTAATAATACTTACGCTCGATTCACTATATTCACTTTCACTGAGAACATATTCACTTGCAGTTTCAGTAGAAACATCCGAATCATCACCCTAAATAGATAATCAATTGAATTAGAAACTATTAACAGGAGGAAAATCTCCTTTTTTATATTGAACAAATTAGGTAGTTTACCTCTCCATGCATATTTAAGAAAGACCAGCCTCCATCCTGATAAAAATCTGCTGGATCTTTTTGAATAGTTCTCATAATTTGTGTCCAATTTAAGTTTTGTGGTCCCTCATAGAAAACCAAATCTACATGGCTATATAATTTTTACACAAATCTATCAGTCAAGCGATAATAATGTAATTAGATTCTATATTGCCTACTTACTCAAGCCAATCTTTAACATTTTCCAGCTGATTCATAGGGATTGTGTTAATATGAACTGGTGCCCGTGAGTAGTCTTTAAAAATAAAAACTAAATCAAAGTTTTTCAATCCGAACTAGTAATATATGGAAAAAATAATTATTTAAAAAAAATTTTTATACTAGCAACATTTTATCGTAATATTTACCTGAACACGTTCTAAATGAGCTATTTCAACATCAGCTATTGTAATTACTAAAAATGGAGGATCTGTCAAATGAACGAGACATTCTGTCGTAGGCTGTAATAACACATTGGTACGGAAAGGAACTCCTTGAAAGGCTATTTCTCTAAAGGGAATGTCAACATCTACTCGACCTTCACTCTTAAAATTATTCGAAAAATTAATTATAAAATAAATATGATAATCGAATAAACAAGGATTAAAAAAAATAATTATTAATATTTACTGATTCTGCAATCTTTTCTGCAAAGGATTTAAATTCTTTATTCAATAAAGCTCGCCTTCTTCTTTCTTCTTGTTCAGCACCAAGTTCATCTTCATCTCCATAACGATATTTTCTTTTTCTATTTCCTGTTTCATCAAACTGTACATCAGATGCTTCACGATAAAATTGAATATCCTATTTTTTAAATATTAATTATTAGCGAATAATGAATCTTTTATATTAAGGAAAGATATAAATAATGATGATGATGAACCTTGGTTTTTTTCTTCCCATGTATGACCGGATTCTTAAGATGTATATGTAATAATACAATTAGTTCATTATCACATGGCTGAAAGAATAAGTGTTGAATGTTGCTGAATAAAATATCTAAATTTAATTCATAAAATTATAGTTATAAAGTTTAGTTTTATATATATACACACATAGAGTAGAACCTTTCTTTAAAGTATTAACCTAGCTTTTGATTAGTTCGATGTGATTGATAACGTAAACCATTTTCGTGAATTTCTAATTCACCAGGTATACGTTTTCCGTCCAAACCTGGACGAACGAATACTTCTGACAAACGATGCGTTGGTCTTCGACCTAAATGGAAATTTAGTAAATTTATTAGAACATTATTATAATAAACAGATTATAAATACAATACCTCTTAGCTCGATCAGCTTGTCCTGTTCAACTAAATCCGACATTTCTTTCCGCTCGGCTTCTCTGATCATAAATTAAATTAATTAATTACACTAAATATATCGATAAATTAGTAAATATAAATTAACCCTCACTTTTTTGCAGCGGTCTTTTTGAGTTCAACTATCTTCCTATAAATTTCTGACAAGTTCTCATCTGTACTTCGATAGGTAACGGCACGTACAAAGTTTGCATTTGGATCGTCAAAAGGCTTAGCAATAAAAAGAAAATGTAAATGATAGGTGGAGGTTGAACATAAGATTGTCCTTATTTTAATAGTAATTAGTATCTACCATATCTTCTTTTTTGCCAGAAGCTTGTCCTGGTGTTAGGAAGTTTATTCGCAGATAAGTGTACTCGCCCTCATCAGTCTTATTTACATTCTTCAAAGTAGAAATATGAAAAGGAACTGCTAGTCCGAACACTGGAAGAATAATCGATTCGTTTCTTTGATCTACAACTATCTATAATAGATGTTTGTTAAAAAATCTATGAGCATAATTTAAAATTAACAATTATTTTATTTTTATACCTTTAATTCCTTGACTTCCCTTGGTAGAGCCGTATCTCTTTTATAACTTTCAAATTTCCTAAAAGTGGCTTCCCTGTGACTTGTCTGATGATCAACACCATACCCAAATCGTGCTAATCCTTCTGCCTGCTTCTGTTTAGCTAATTCCGCCTGGTGCTCCTTCCGTTTTTGCTCGGAATCCTCGTCCTGCAAAACATGAATAAATTGATATCATAATTAGGTAAAAAAAAATCATAATATAATAATTAATATAAATAGGCCTACCTTATCTTCACTTCTGAATTTACTTTTCAAGACAGTAGATTTCCTCATAGCAGTTCTCTTGGTTTCAACTTTTTGAGCAGGACGTTTATTTTCTTTCTTTGTTTCTGAGCCACTTTCGGGCCCATCCTATATAACGAAACATTGTTAATTTAATGGTATTAATGGAAAAAAAAAATTATTCTGTACTTGATCAGTATATAGGTAAAAGTTACCTGAAATGAAAAGGCCATACTATTTAGCTTCCGATTGCCTTCCGTTAATAACGGAGCTGGTTCGTTATTAGATACCCTAATAGTATCTATTATCCAAAGTGAATAACTGTCAACCAAAAAATTTTAGGAAACAATAATGATTAATCTCTAAAACGATAAAAGCAAATATAATAGCTAAGATAAATAAAATTACATTTTGCTTTCTTCGTCTGTAGCCTTTGAGTTTTCTAAATTTTGAAACCCGACGGATAAATTAAAAACCATTCCAGCCTTGAATTCTTTTGTACTTTTAGCATTAATAGAATATGCAGATTCTCTAAATTCGATTCCCATCTAAAAAATAAATGAAATAAAAATTGTTTAATATTATTTAAAACAATAAAAAATAATCAAAAAAAACAAAATTCTTACCCCATGACCGAGGCTCTTTACAAAATGGGAAACAAGTTCAGGTTTCTTATTTTTAACAAAATTTACGGCTTTCACGTAAACATCACGAAGTTTTACTCCACTTTTTATATGTTCAACAATACGCCGCTGTAGCTCCAACAGAATCTCATAATTCCTTTCTTGTTCCTAAAAATGAGAAACGATTAGTTATAAAGCAATTACAATTATTTTGAAGACGCAAGTATCGCATACCTTAGTCGGGTCGAACAAAATAGTTCTACCGATGTTCGAACAATACGATTTGTAACGAACACCAAATGAACAAAGAATAGTTCCGGCATGTAACGTTCTGTTATCAGATTCAGCTGAAGATTTAAAATCATATATACCACCGCTTTGAATTATTGGAGTATAACAAAAATCAGCTCGTGAGAGATCAACCTGGTATTGATAATGTAAGAAATAATATAATTATCATGAATGAAAAATTGTGAAATTTTTTAGAAAAAAAATACACACATCTTGAACTCCTTTTTTAAGGAAAGTATTTTGATCGCTTGTTAATATATTATCGATATCTTCAGACAATTTTTCATGAGTGACTTGTTTTTCTTCATCAACGAGGGAAGTCACGACTCCAATGAAATGTTGCATTATCAAAGAACTAAGTTTGCCAGCAACTCGGACCGTTTTCTAATATTGAATAGTTAGTTTTTATATACCTTTACAAGTTCATTCGACTTTTTTAATCATATTAGAAACCACACATATTTAAATATCATATTCAGATTCGGATTATTGTAACAAATTGTTTAAGTTCCCTAATCTAATCCGATCCAAACCATCCCAAATGAATGATGAATAAACATTACTATGAGCTAAAATTGCAATTCGACATACCAATTCTTCTTCATCCTTAACAGCTAAAACTGATGCGACTCCTGTACTAACATCAACTTCTTCAATTTTATCTTTGAAATTTTTATATACTTCCGACCATTCTTGCACAAAATTGCCTTCCTTCAAATCTTTTGGCAATATTCCAAGACGTTTCTAGTGAAGAAAAAAAAAAATGTAATTACATTATTCCTACAGTACCTAATAATAGAGGTAACAATGTAATACCTTTTCTCCTTCGGTTATATAAGTAATAATAGATTCGAAAAGATCTCTGTGTTGTGATTGATCCTTTGTATACTTATGAATTTCAACAGATACTTGTTTGTCGCCTTGATTTAATTGCTCTAAAACTTCGGCTGTAATAAATTCGAAAAAAATTTAGTAAATTAACCAATAAAAGAACAAATATATACATATATATAACAACTTATTACCCATTTTTTCCTTAGCAACGAAGTGGAGTTTATCTTGTGTCAATAAGATTAATGTATCTCTCCATTCATAACCTAATAGCCATGTCTTTTATCAATGTAAAAGAAATAAAGAAATTGTGTTTAATGGAACGTTTTAGCAGGAAAAAATTTTGCTATTTACAAACCTGAATCGCCGTAGATTTTTGATATGGATATTCTTCTAGAAGATCACCTACAGTAATAAGTATGGTTTCAGCGCCTTGGAAATCGTCACCTGCATCTTTACTTTTACTCAACGATTCCTAAGTTAGAAACAAAATTCAACCCTGATCAAACTTTCGCGCGTTTTTTTAAGCAAGTATTAAAAATTACAGTGTGATACACGTTCGTTTTCGTGAATCAAGAAAAAAGCAGAGCGCAAACTAAAAGAGGAACTGCACCAAGTATTTTTCAAATACACACGTACCTTCCAAATGGTTTGTAAAATGCGTGCGCGTTTATGAAAGGTTTTAGTGTCTAAAATGAGCTGTTTTTCTTCAGTCATGGTTTCGTATTTGAACGGATCAAAAAATTAAACTTGTTCACTTTTGAAGAAACTTTTCGTTATATATTATAAAATTTTTTAAAGTAAATATAATTCTCCGATATAAAATCCGTAAACTGTATCATGTGTCAAAACTCTCTAAACTCTTTTTGTCTGGTTAGTCAAACAAGGTCACTGTTCATGTATCATTTGTATCCATATGCGTGCGAATAAATCTGCATAAAGCTGGCTAAAATCATGAAAAAATATTGGATATTTATGACATTTTTATCAGGTATTCGAAAGATTATCCTTTTCTTCCATTTGTTGAGCCAATAACGATAATGGTATATCAAAGTGGTCGTAGCAGTAGTGGCTGTTATAAATGCGGTGGTAAATATATTTAATATATGTATATTTTTGATAATATTTTTATTTATGCAAGCTTACACAGTCTTCGTGTTTTCTTGTAGGCGATCACTTTGCTCGAGATTGTCAGAATACCAACGATGTCTGGTAAGTGCACTCATTATCTTAAATTTATAATATCTAAAAATTTTGATCGTATAAATTAATTATTCTTCGCACTTAGTTATAATTGCGGGTAAGTATTTTTATTTTATTAAATCTTTGAAAAAAAAAAGTCTTTTGCATTAACGCGACTTTAAAATAATAGAAAAGAAGGGCATATTAGGTACGGCATGTAATGATTTCTGAAACGCAATTTAACTGAATATTAATTGAACTGGAATGATTTAAGCCGTAATTGTGATGAACCCAAAGAAAATAGAGAGAAGTGCTATACATGTGGTAAACCTGGCCACATGGTTAGTATACTTAAAGTATATTCAATCGTGCAATTAAACAAAATTTGATAACTTGCAAAAATTTTCATTCCTAATGAAGTCTCGTGAATGTCGTTCAGATTCGAACTCGGGCGAGTGTTACAAGGTGATCTTTTACTTTATTCGTTTACTTGTTTCACTTGACTTTAACTAATTAATATTTTAATTATAATAGTGTGGCAAAGTATGAAATTTTATAACGAAATTTCTATAATTGGTCTTATGCATTTCATATCATTAACTTGATAATATTATAGCAAGGTCATATAGCTAGAAATTGTGATGCAGATCAAGATAGCGAAGATAAATATAATTCAGGATATAAATCTAAAGGATCGTGTTATAATGTACGTAAATTCTTGAAATTTTTTGCCTAATTTATAACATGCGCTTTTCTAATAATGTATCTTACTTATTTTATTTATCATTAGTGCGGACAGGTTGTTTAAAATAATCAATAATAAATCCTTAACATCAAATTGAATAATTTTGTTAAACGTTAATTTTTTAGCACGGTCATTTATCACGCGATTGCCCTAATAGTGGAAGCGGTGGAAGATGCCATAAATGTGGACAAGAAGGTCATTTTGCGCGTGATTGTACAGAATATGGTAACGGAGGTGACTATGGCGGCCGTGGGAAATGGTAAAAATATATACATTTATTTATTTATTTATTTCTTTCTTTCTTTCTTTCTTATAATTCTAAGTAACTAGACGATGAATTTTAATAATTATGTTTACAGTTTTAAATGTGGAAATTATGGGCATTTTGCCAAGGATTGCGAGGAAGATAATACTGATAATGAATGGGGTTCAGCTCCAAGATGTTATTCGGCATGTAGTATTACTTTAAATTTTTTAAATATATATCCTATCCTTGTTGAATTAATTTTATTTTTTTTAAAAAAACTTGTCCCTTTAGTGTGGAAAGGTATTTATTTTTTCAATAAAATAAAAATTGGGTTTATTGAGTTCTAAATTTAAATTTTAATTATATTACATTCTAGACTGGCCACGTGTCTCGTAATTGTTCGCGATCAGGAGGATATGGTGGTGGTGCAAAATGGTATAAATTTTGAAATTTTTCATTGTTTGTTACTGTTCATTTTTTCCGTTTACATATTTTAATATTCGAAATTCTTAAGCTATAATTGTGGTAAACCTGGACATGTGGCTAAAAATTGTAATAATAATAGTAATAGCAAGAAATGCTATAGTTGTGGCGGTAAGATATATTTCAATTTTCAAATATTTCACGCGTTTTCCACTTAATATGATCATTAATTGTTTACTGGACTTTATGAACTTTTAGAACATGGACATCTTCAACGGTAAATTGAATTGATTTATTTTAACCACACATTGCGTTTACCGTAACAAATTTATATATAATATTATTTTTTAGAGATTGTGATAAGGAACCAAAATGCTATAATTGTGGTCTTCCCGGTCATCAAAGTAGGGATTGTGATTTACCACCAGATTCTAAAGTCTGCTATAATTGTAAACAGGTATGATTCATTTTTATTTTAATATATGAAATGTTTAATTTTATAAATTTTATTGAATCGTTATAAATTACACATATGTATGTGCATAGGAAGGGCATATCAGAAGAGATTGTACCTTATCTAATGTCGACGCGTAATCACACAGTTTAATTACCTTTTTTTTATTTTGAATTCATATATAAATTATATATTTTTTCTATCTGCAAACACGTTGTTACTATGAATTAACGATCGGAATTTGAGAGGCAAATATGATCAATCAAATTGTTGTATTTTTACTTGACATTTTTTGTAGTGTCGTGTATAATAAAAAAATTTTGAATTGCAATAGAAATGCAGTAATGATATTTATTATTGAATAATTTTTGATATGATAAAAGGACACAATAAATTAATTATTTGGTTGAATACAATGTTAATAAGGAATTTCTTATTTCAAGTTTATATCATAAATGCTTCAACGTTAACATTGTTTTGGAAATAAAATGAATAAAATATTAACCATAGTTTAACCGGAAAACATCATTAAGTACCCAATAGGTACTACCATCGGGAATAAGTTGAAAAGCTTGTGAAAATCTTGTTGCGTTGGTTTCCTGGTCAATCTTTGGTAAAGTTTAGATTTGACGTGTTTAGTTAAAATGAGAGTAGGGTAAAATTGCAAATATTTGGATAATTTACCAGCAATTCGCCAGTGACCATCACAAATATTCCATTATTAATACTTGGCTGAGCATCTAAAGTAGCAATACGGTGTGCCACTTGCTGAAATGGCAAAGACTAACAAAATGAAATTATTTCAGAAAATTTTAAAAATATAATAATAAAAAAAAAATATGTAATATATACAGTCAATTTTCCGATAATATTATTCACTCCTTTAAATGGAGCACCTTCGAAAGTTAGCATAGAATCGTCACGCTGATATGGAATTATTATAAATTTTAATAAATATTTTACGCGAAAAATAAATAAATAAATAAATTTAGTTAATTAAGCCGGGCATAAATTAATTTGCACGTAATAAAAAGCACGAAATCTCAACTTCTAAAGTACTCACATAAAGTGGCTTAAGATTATTTCTGTCGGATTGAAACACTTGGTAATAATATTGAACGAATTGACTTGCAAGTGTATTAAGGTCAGCCATTTATCAAATTTCTTTTTTTCGGTTTCAATAATAATAACAAATCGGGAATTTTAACAGTTAAAGTAGTAAAAGAAAAAAAAAATGTTGATTTCGTATATTACAAATTTACAGCATCTTATTGGTAGATAAGAATTACAGTACATCCCGTGATAGTTGCAGGACATCATGCGTTTAAGATGATACCGATCATTTTATTATATATAATGAAACATAACAATTATAACTACACTTTTACATCTACCATTTTCTGTATGGTAAAAACTTACCTTCAAATGTTATTTTGACCTTTTCATGGTCTTCTTTCTTAATCTGTATATTTCGAAATATTAACATGAATCATTAAATCTAAAATTTGAAGTAATTAAATAATAAACAAATACCTTGTCAACTTTTGCGGTAAAGTCAATTGCAGACATAATCCCATCACCAAACTATTAAATTGATCAATATGCGATTTGATTTCATGTAAACTGACAAATATAACAAAATTTTAAATTATTATTAATTTCAGTTCGATGATTATACCTTTTCATGAATCACTGCCTTAAGTGGATATCCATACACCTAAAACATTATCAATTATTAAGACATTAATCATTTATTTATTACCAATTAACATTATAGTTTAAATTCACCTGCAATATTTCATAGAATCGATAAATAACAGGATCAGTTGGTGGCATTTGAAATAATCTTGATGAAAATTAAAAGAAATTAATAAAGTTCCTTTCATGAATCTTCTCGCTTTTAGAGACCAAATTACACAGTAATGAATTACCCTCCACGATCGGGGAAATAAGTTTTAGTCCCAAAATCATTAATCAAATAATTTTCTCTAATATCCAACACAAGGCTTAATTCCTTTAGATCCGATTCATCAGGTTTAGCCTTAAAATAATTTTTTTTTAAAAAAAAAGGCTATAAAAAAAATTACATAACTGTTAATTTATAATAAATTTCATTAAACCTGTCCATAAAAAACTGCTGCAACCCAAACTTCATCTTTGTTAATCTTTTTGCCAATATCCGCAAATCTAATGATAAACAAATAATTAAATTGATAAATATAATAAATATAATGAAAATATGAAACGTAAAAAAAAAAAGAATAACTCACGTTAATTTTTTTGCAGCTTTAGCTTCAAAAAGAGTTTGACACATTAATGGAAGTTTACTTTTTAATACCGGCTATGAAGGTAAATATTTGATTAATCAAATAAATTATTGTACTATTCGATCAAAACCATTTCTTCACATACATTCATTTTCGAAGAACAGAATTTTTTTTTTTTTTTTTTACGAAACGCCGTATTTATACAATTATGTATTACATAAATAAAACTGTCATGATAGATTATATAAACTGTGCCGATCATGTAAAGATGATTATTACGTTTTTTAGTTGGAGAACAAAAATGAGAATTTTACAATTTCTTAATATAACACACAATACATTGAGAATTGGTCTTGTCTCTCACATTGGGCAACGACGACATCTATTTTTTACGAGAAAAATATTTAATTTTGAACAAACTGTTCGACAAGCAACAAATTTTAGAACATGTAATTCATATAATTCTAAGGTTGAATTTAATTCTCTCTCTGCATCAAAAGTTTCCATTACCAACGAGAATGATGCTGTTATTAGTACATTTGATCTCTTTAGTATTGGTATTGGTCCATCCTCAAGGTTTGTAACGGTCACACTATAATATCCAAAATATCATTCATAAATTTGGGTCAAATTTTAAATAGTCATACCGTCGGTCCGATGCGAGCTGCCAAGAAATTTATTGAAGAACTAAAACAAAATAATGTATTTCATAAGGTAAGGTAAAGAACATTTTCCATATTTACTTACTTAACACTTAATAAGTGAATTTGTTTAACTAGATTACAAGAATTCGTATTGATCTATATGGATCACTTGCTCTAACTGGCAAAGGCCATGGTACTCCTAATGCAATTTTAATGGGGTTGGAAGGAGAGACTCCAGATGAGATAAACACGGCAAAAATAGTACCACGGATTGCACAAATATACGAAACAGGTAAATTTATAATGCTAATGGTTTTTAATTTATTGATCTAATTAATCACTTTAGTCTGATTATTGTTATGGAATCAAGACATTCTCAAATTAGATGGAATGAATCCTATTAAATTTATTCCAGAAAAACACATTATTTTTCATTATCATGAATCTTTACCGATACATCCTAATGGTATGCGATTTATTGCTTTCGATGAACAAGGAGATTGTGTAGCCTCCAGTGAATTTTTTTCAACTGGCGGAGGATTTATTATCGGTGAAACCGAAATCCATGAAAATAGGAAAAATATTTTTCGCAAAAATAATGATCTTATTAAACAAAAACAAAATGCTATGTCTTCCGCATTTCCATTCAGTACTGCTGAAGAACTTTTACAAATATGTAAACGGGAGAACATGACCATTGCTCAAATGGTCTATCAGAACGAATTGCAGTGGCGCAGTAAAGAAGAAATAAAAAAAAAGGTATTTTATTAGCAATAATTGTAAATTAATTTTAAGATACTATTTAATCATAATTCTATTAATTAGGTAATGGAGATATGGAATATAATGGATCAAAGTATACGAAACGGATGTCTAAGCACAAAAGAATATTTGCCAGGTTCTTTAAAAGTTCGTAGAAGGGCACCAGGATTATATAATAAGCTTTTAAAAGACATGTATCCTCAAAACTCATCGAATTATACTGCAATAAAAAATTCATTATTACAACCTTTAGCAGCGGCCACTAGAAAGTCAATAACAGTAAACGTTTTAGATGTTATTTCGGTTTATGCCATTGCTGTAAATGAAGAAAATGCAGCAGGTGGTAAAGTTGTTACAGCTCCTACTAATGGAGCAAGTGGCGTTATTCCTGCTGTTCTTAAATATTATTTGGAATTCATATCAGAGCAAAGTTCTGAAAAAGAAATTATGGATTTTTTATTTACAAGTGCCGCTATTGGCATGCTTTATAAAAAAAGAGCTAGCATTAGCGCGGCAGAGGTAATAAATAAGTTTTTAGATGTGAATGTTAAATTTATATATTAAAACAATTTTTGTATATTAAAACGAAAGATGGGTTGTCAAGGAGAAATCGGCGTCGGTATGTAATACCTAATGATTAATGTGTTTACATTTAACAATATTTATTAATTTCAGTACTTATACAGCTTGTAGCATGGCGGCAGCAGCGTTTGCCGCAGTAATGGTACGTTTAAAATCTCTATCTAAACAAATAATTATCCTAAAAAAAATTTTTTTATATAGGGAGGCACCCTAGAACAGATTGAAGATTCCGCAGAAATCGGTATGGAACACAATCTCGGATTAACCTGCGATCCGATTGATGGGTTAGTACAAATACCGTGTATTGAGCGAAATGCATTAGGTGGGATAAAAGCACTAGGAGCTGCTCAGCTTGCATTAAGGAGCAGATCGGTCGCAAAAGTTACACTCGATCAAGTAATTGAAACAATGCGACAAACTGGTATAGATATGCAAACAAAATATAAAGAAACAAGCCAAGGAGGATTGGCAGTTAATGTTCCACTTTGTTAGATTATAAAATAACGATAATTGGCTACGTACTGTAACACCGCATTATGTGTTACATAAATATAATTAATTCATTAATTCAATTAATTCGGTTAATTCGGTTAATTCGATATGGATGAATTTGACATAGAAATAAATCCCAACGTGGGGATTAACAATTCAAGCACAACTCTTCCGAATAAAACTACAATCGAACAGCTTAAAATAAACGAAAATCAGGAACCTATTTTAACAAAAAAAGAATTATTTGCATGGTATCTTTACGCATTTGCCTGTGAGGTTTATTCTGTAGTTTCAATATCAAGTTTTATACCTTTAATTTTAGAACATTTTGCTTCAGAGAAGGGTGTAACTAGCATTGATCGAACACCTTGCAAAACTGATAAAGAAGGATTACGATGTGTAGTAAATATATTTGGATTTTGGATCGATACAGCATCGTTCAGTTTATATACATTTTCATTGAGCGTAATATTGCAAGCAATTACGACAATTTCAATTGGAGCAACAGCAGATCATGGGGCAATGCGCAAAACGTTGCTTCTGAAATTTGCTTTTGTTGGAAGTATATCAGCAATGTTATTTTTATTGATTCCTTCTGGCTCATATATAATTGCTAGTATTTTAACTATTATTGGAAACGTGAGTTTTGGTGCAGCTTTTGTTTGCTTTAACGGATTTTTACCAGTTATAGTTAGAAATCATAGAGATGTAAGAAAAATTTCAAATGAAATAAAAAACTATATAATAGATAAAAATAAAACACTTGAACATGATACACAAATTGAAGATGATGAAAGTACTTTAGAGGATCGAAGACTTTTAAGTTCACAAGATCCAATATTAATTAATCTTAAAGAAAATTTATTAAAAACTAAAGATCGTATATCGACTCATATATCCGCACGTGGTTTTGCGAGTGGATACTTTGGTGGTATAATCCTTTTAATTATTTGTTTGCTTATTTCATTTTTATTACGTTCTACCATTTATAGTCTACAAATTGGGGTTTTTCTTTCTGGAATTTGGTGGTTTTTATTTTCTTTATTTGTCGGTAAATGGCTACGACCTAGGCCAGGTCCTCCTTTATTTCTTAATGAAGAAAGTAAAATAAGATGGATAGATTACGTGACATTCTCTTGGAAAAAATTATGGAAAACAATTTTACAAGTTAAAAAGTTGGAAATGACTTTTCGATTTTTGATTGTTTGGATTCTCGTATCAGACAGCTGTACCACTATATCATCAGTAGCTTTGCTTTTCGCTAAGACTACTTTGAATATAAAGACACCGGGTTTGATTACCTTAACACTGATAGCTCCGATTTCCGCTTTAATCTCAACTTTATTATCATATTTTATTAAGCTTAGTGTTAAAAAAACGACGATTTTGCTTCTTTTCATGTTATTATTTATTCCTATTTATGGGTGTCTTGGGTTAATTCTACCATTTGGTGGTTTAAGGAGTTCGGGTGAACTTTATTTTATGGCTGTATGGTTTGGATTCGTTTTGGGACCCCTTCTAAGTTATTGTAGGACAATGTTTGCAGAATTAGTTCCTCGTGGAAGAGAAACTGAATTTTTTGCATTTTATGCTATAACTGATAAAGGATCAAGTTGGTTTGGACCATCTTTAATAGCTATAATAGTTGATGTTACCGGTGAAATTAGATATGGATTTTTATTCTTAGTTGTACTTATTTTTTTATCAATACCCATTTTGTGGTTTGTGGATGAAAAAAAAGGAAAGGAAGATGCTGTGAATTCCTCTATAGACAATGAAGATATTATTTAAGCATAGCTCACTAATTTGTCCCAAGTATCAGTATTTAATTCACTCTCTGTAAACTGAGTAATTTCATGTATAAATTTTTCTGTTGACTTTCCTAACCAAGGGTTCAGCATTTCAATAACTTCATTTTTTGTTTTTTTTTGTTTATAAAATGATAATATCACCGAAAAGACATATTCATCGACCACCACATCATAAGCGTCAGAAAGTATAACTATTAAATCGCGTGTTATAAAAGGTCTTACGCGTTCAGTATCGTACTTATTAAATGTAAAAATCTTTCTACTTTTTAAATTAGGAACATTTGTTGGAAAAAGATTTTCTGAATAAATTTTATTTCTTATTGATTTTAAATCGCTATTATGTTCAGTTATATTAGATATCTCTGAGATCCATTTTTGTCGTTTCATCTTACTCCTAATATCATTCTTATCATTCTCCATCGTACCATTTATATAAAGTTTGGTAAATGTCCCTTTTGAATCATCTACATCAGTAATTAAAAATTCAACTTTGAATTTACACATAGGACAGTCAGGTGTAACATAAAGCCACTGACGAATGCAAGAGACACAGAAAGTGTGATAACAAGGATACAAATAACATTGCTCTTGATAAACTTGCAAACAAATAGGACAATTGGATATGTTGATATCTTCCGTGGAATCCGATATTGTTGTTATCGAAGGTGCTGAGGAAGTACAATCTAAAGTTGAGTTATTGAAAGTATCAGAAGAATAGGATTCTAATTTTTCCGCTGTTATTGAATAGGAAGAATCACAATCAGACTCTTCATTTTCTTCCGTCTCAAAACTCTCGAAAAATGTTTCAGCCGTAATGTTATCTTGATCATAATATAAATTATTCTCTTCAAATCCTAAAAACTTTGATGCCTGAACTCTGTTTCGTCTCGTATTCATTTTATTTGTAAGCTGGAAGAAAGAATGGAGTTTTTATAGTTTATGTATCATAAAATCACATGATGTTTAAAGTTATATGTCTCAAGGTATCACAAATCAATCGTATCATGTGTATTTTTTTTAGTTTTATTCTAAAAAGTAAAATTATTAAAAATAGAAGTATACAAATTTTTATTTTTTTTTAGAAATAATAACCGCTATCTATAAGTTCTATTGATTGAAACCGCATTTTTTTACTTAACGATAAAAAAAATATTTTTTTTTTTTTTTAAAAAAAAAGTTATTATTTAAAATTAAAATAAAAAACCAAAAAAATTAAAAATTCTATTAGTTTGCAGAAAAAAGTATTACACAGACAAAGTTAAACAAATAAAGTAACTAAGACAATCAAGTAAGAATACATAAAGCTTTTTACTTTGCTTTTTTTTTTGTTTTTTTCCACCCAAAAAAAAAAAAAAAAAAATTAAAAAAAAAACCCTAAAAAAATTTTATAGTTATAAAAAAAAGTGTATATATACGATTTGAAAGTGTATTATTAAAAAAATCTACCAATTTTTGAAGTCGGATCTGTTATAATAAAAGAAAGTATTTTTGAGAAAATATTGAAATATTACAATTTGATCAAAATGTCTTGTGGTGATTAAAGATTGAATCTCTGTTTTTTACGTCGAAGGAGAAATAGAAGTTATGATCCAGAAATGCAAAATTGTTTAAAAAATTTTTGATTCTTGGTTTGTTGCCCTTGAAAAAACTTGGTAAAACCGGTTCCAGGTCAACCTTAAAGTTTAGATGGGTATAGCCGACCAAGAGGAAAACATACCAAAAATGAATAAAAAAGATAACAGAAATTAGAACTAATGATCATAATAATAAAAAAGGTATTACTTGTGGAACGTTATTTATATTCCATAAAAAGAATTGCTCCTGTTATTAGAAAAATTCGCCCAAAACCCTCTAAAATTATTTTATCTTCCAATTATAGAAACGAAATATATGAAATCTTAATATATATGGAAAATCCTTCGATTTTTATATACTCGAACATAGATATATATAAATTTAATAATAATTATAAATAATATCCGCGGAATTATTTTCCTCCTCTCACGACTATTAAAATGAAATTACATATACGCGCACACGCGCACACGTACTTCAGAAATGTACAATAAAGTTTTTTTTTTAAAAGAAAAAAAGAAAATGAATAATAAAAACTTAGCTACACATACTACATGTAATAACGCCGATAAATTTTTGCCAAATTCCTCGTCTTCTATGGGAATTCGAATCCGCACCATTGTTCCCCTGAACGCCTGCGTTATTTCCACCATTACCACCATTCATACCGGCACGGCCTGAGTATGGGTTATTCAAGTCATCTACTCCAGCATGCATATTTGTACTATTATGTTTTTTTCCTGTCCCTCTCTGTGCTTTTGTACTGGGATGAGGCAAGGCAGGTGATGGTGGAGTTTGATGGCTTCGGTTCATAGATGGACCACGGTGGAGTGATGAGCGCACAAGCCGTGGATCAGATGAGCCATGATGATGATGAAGATGGGAAGATTGATGAATGCCAGCGTTCGAACTATATTGCTGAGAGGAGGTGCCGTGAAGTGCAAGGCGGGTGTTAGTCTCAACATTGTGTGTATTGTCATCTTTCCGCTATCGATGTGTGTGGTTGCACAAACCAAAAAGCGATAAGATGATGGAAAGTTATAATAAGAAATCTGGAAGGACTATATTCCCATCCATTTATCTCAACGATAAAAGTTTAAATAATTATGAAATACTTAAGTATTAAATAGAAATTCCTAGAAATAAAAAATCGTTCTTACCGAGCTTGCTTCCCAACCTTTACCACCGTTCAACAACATCCAATCGTACACCCCATCTTCTACTTCAGTCGAATTTTTCAATACTTTGGTAAAAAGTTCCCTCAGAAAATCATAATCCGGATTTTCTTCAAACCCCAATTTACGAACATAATTGAGATAAATTCCAAATTCCTCTAAGAATGAAATAATTTTACAATTATAGATAATTTTAGATTAGTAACATATATAAAATAGTAACATATATAAAATAGTAACATAGCGAGAAAAAGTTCTTCACTCACCTGGAAAACCTTCACATAAATCTTTAATCGGTGTTGATTGTTTCTTTTCACCGATTTTTTCATATTTTTGTTTATTGGTAGCTGCCTTCAGTCCTTGCCAAGGTAGTCCTCCTCTTAAAAAGTACATAAAGACGTGGCCAAGAGCTTCTAAATCATCCCGTCTTGATTGTTCTGGTATATAAATACCAATTAATATTTAAAATAATAATGAAAACAAGATTTTAATATTTACCTCTTCCCAAATGCGTATTAATACTCATATATCTGGCTGTGCCGCTTAAACTTTTCCTTTCTCGATATGGAATATGTTGTTTTGTTTTTGGATCACGATATTGCTTTGCCATACCAAAGTCGACAACGTGAACTATATTTGCACTTTTCGTTCCTGGACGACCAATCAAAAAATTATCTGGTTTAATATCTCGGTAGATAAGATTCTTTTCGTGAATGGTTTGCACTCGTGTGAGCTAATAATAATTATAAGTAAATATTTATAAACAATGATAAATAATAATAGTAGTAATAATGTGGATCTGCTTAAATATAATAATAATAAATTCATTTACGTACCATTTGCTTGGCTACCATTACAACTGTCTTAGTACTGAATTTTCTACCACACATATCAAATAAATCTTCTAGACTAGGGCCAAGAAGGTCAATTACCAGTATATTATGTAAACCCTCTTGACCAAAATAATATACGCTAGGTATACCCGCTTTGAAGGGGTAATTTTATAATATTAATAAGAAATTCTCTAATATTCATTCAAAAAAAAAACCAATTGTAGGAAGTGCAATGCATACCTGATCCAGCTAAAATTTTGTATGTACGATATTCATCTCGAAGTTGAGGTGCATCACTTTTTCGTGGTTCCTGAATAAAATTAATTTGAAATCTAATCAATAAATTACTTTCCATTCAATTATAGTTGAATATAAAAAACATTTTTGTATAACTTACGAATTTTATAGCAACTTGTTGATTATTTAACAAATTTGTTCCTGAATAATAAAATGAACAAAATAAGTAAGAATAATAAAATATGATATAATGATAAGTAAAATAAAGTTTACAATAATTCTTAATTATTGTTGCGAAAATGGGGAGATTGATCAAACGGATAATATTTATAAATGACGATATGTGTTGAGTTATTATTCATTTCATCATTACAATTTCATTGCTTGTATTCAATTGAACAAAATACTAATAGATTTTCCAAAACTATATTTTTTTCAAATAAAAAGAATTCCCGGCATTATTTTATTTAGGAACTATTTGGAGCTTTCAATATTAATAAAGATTCTCCCTATAAGGGCATCCAAGCTCCGAAGAAAATACATTAAAGAAAATGGCCGAGACAATACTATTGAAAAATCAAAATAAAAATAAAAAAATACCTTCAAAGATGACACCAAAGCTCCCCTCTCCGATTTTTTTTCCAACTCTATAGTGCACACCCACAACATTTGACGAGTGTAGACTATGTGAACTATTAGCCATACTATTTGACATATGGTGGTGATGATTCGCTGCCATAGATTTAGTTTTTTTTACTCGCTGATAACAAAAAATTTCTCAAGTGTAAATTGGTTTTTGTTTTCTTGTCAATACCTAAGCAAGTCTTAAGTTATTAGGTAACTAAAGATTAAAATCAACCCGACTTTAAATTTGCAAAAGAAGGAGCGAAGGCCTAATAAAGATTTCGGAAAGAGGCAAGAGTTTTTCTAATTACAAAACAAAAAAAAAGAGGGGAAATAACACGGATTTATGGCGTCTTTTTTTTATATATATTAATCTATTTTGTCATTAAAGTGTACTCAAAAATCTTTTGGGCACAGCAACACCTATCATCCTACAGGGAGTAATGAAGTTTTATAAACTGCAGATAACTGTGGTGATACTATAATAGTATAAAATTTATTTGTCGCATATTTTATTTTTAGATTATGATTTTTTTTAAAAAAAAAAATCTATCTAAATTATATATATATATAAGATTTAATTAAGAAATAGTAATAATTTATATCTGAAAAACATCTAGATTCTCTTTACTTTTAAAAAAATTTTTGGAACCTTAAAAATTCTAAATAACTTAAATAAATAAATAAATATCAAGTATATCTGATATAACTGTTAATATATTTTTAATAATACAAATATATTAAATATATTAAATCTGCATTAAATATTTTACTTGCATATAATATTAGTAAAACTTTTACAAAATAAAATATATTTTCAAAGAAAAAAAAATTTAATTGTTAAACTTGAAAACACTAAGCTTTTAAATTAATAAAAAAAAATCATTATATTAAAATTCATAATATAAATATAAAATTATAATGTTTTTATAACCCTTTTATATTAAAGTTTACAAATTTATTTTGCTAATAAAATTATAAATATTATATAGAAATATAAACTATAAATTAAAAATTATTAAATTTGCAATTTTAATATTTTTAAATTTACAATTCATGAATTTATTAGTTATATGGAATTATAGAAGTATCTGTTATTTATATAGCTAATTTATTAAAACTCTGAACCAGTCCTCTATCCAAAAGATTACTCCTATTATATATTCTTCAGGATTCAGACTTTAGCTAGTATACTGGAGTATTTTGAAAACTGAATAAAAAAAGAATTGGCAAACTTTCAAGACAAACCATATAAAAAATATGCAGATAAAATTCTTACATATGAAGTAATAAGAATAATTTTTTATTCTAGAAGTTAGTAGAGAGCCAGGGGATGCACAAGTTATAAAATGATCATAAAAAACTATAAAATATTTTATATACTTGTTTGACAATATGTTGAGAAAGCTTAATTCTGTTTTTATGAATGATTGCAATGGAATTTTCTTATAGATGGGACAAGTCTCCTGTTAATAATAAAACTCTGTTTTTGTGAATAATTGCAATGGAATTTCTTGTAAACAGGATAAATCTTCTGTTAGTAATAAAACTCTATTTCTGTAAATGATTGCAATGAAATTTTCTTGTAGATAGGACAAGTCTTCTGTTAATAATAAAGCTCTGTTTTTGTGAATGATTGCAATGGAATTTTCTTGTAGATAGGATAAGTCTTCTATTAGTAATAAAGCTCTATTTCTATGAATAATTGCAATGGAATTTTCTTGTAGACAGAACAAGTTTTCTATTTATAATAAAGTTCTATATAAACTAGTTTAATCAAATCAGAAGTTAGCTTAACTTAGCTTGGAAAAAAAATTCTGGATTAAGCCAAGCTGGCTCAAGCTTTACACATTTTTACAAAAATTAAAAAAAGAATATTAGAAATGTTCTTATTTTTTAAAATATTAAAACAAATTCTCCTACTCCTCCTTAATTACTCTAGAGTTCATACCAAAAGATGCATTCTTACAAAAATAAAAAAAGAATATTAAAAATATTCTTATTTATTACCATTTTCGAAATTACTGACAATTTCCGATTTTACACAGTAATAGTGCAGATCATGTGTAATTTTCATGTCGAAAATTTGAATACAAAATTTACATGAATTTTTATTATATTTTCATCAGATTTTTTTTAAAAAACAATAAATTCAATATTTTAGAAGCATTTTGCCAAAATATTGGTAAATACTTTATATAAAAAAATTGTATT
>JADRCO010001010.1:0-23609 GCA_021464525.1 Rhizophagus sp. LPA8_4_AMF
ATACCGAACCAAATCTTTTGGAACGGAGGGTTCGTTATAACCAGTGGCGACTGTAATAAGATTATACTTTGTATTAACAATGGATAATAATTTTAACGCTACTGATAATAGATTTAAACTGTTAAATTCAAATGGAAGTTACTTAGTAATAATGGTTATTACATGATAAACGGTTCAGCTAAATACTGACCTTTGTCAAATCCCCAACAATATATCTCGTCGATACGATGCCCATTTCTTTTCCAATAATTCTGAAATCTTTACACTTGATACATTTGATTCAAAAATTATCATGATCATACTTTTTCTTTCACCTCTCAAACGAAATTTTTGCATTTGATTATCTGATTTTCACAAAAATATTAATATTATCATAATTAATTATTCCTTATTTTTTTTCCTTTTATTATCTTTTCTAAGATTTAGCAATAAAATATTATATTTGTTTAAATAAATATTGATTAAATCACATTTGGTGTTTATGAAAAAGATGCTCGTGTCAAAATGTGAAAGTATCGTGGCAATGGGTATTATATTGTATTTCTTGACAATAGGTGTTTCTTTATGTCTAAAAAACTGAGAAGTTTTATTATTTAGATAATACCTAATATTTTCGGTTTAATGTTCATTTATTTAATTGTTCACAATATGATTCTTTATTATAAAAAATAATAAATTTTGACAATTCAATTTTCTACATTAAAAACACCAACCCAACGTACCTTAAAAAATGCCAAGAAAGTTGCGCATTGGTTCGGTCCATTAAATCGGTTACACCACGATTTCCCGACATACGATTTCCCGACAGGACATTTTCCCGACAGATTTGGCCAGAGTTATACAGAGTTATGCACTAACACGTGAACAAACGGCCGGGGTTAGGCTGTCGGGAAAATGTCCTGTCGGGAAGTTGTCCGACATTGATTAAAATCAACCAAAGTCACGTGAATTTATTTGAAAGTTACGCAGGAAGCAAGAACTTTCCGTTTGTACTTGATTAAAAGATTAAATCCAAGTTGAGGTTTAAGGGTAAATTATAGATCGCAAATTATTAATTACTATACCTTTAAATGTCATATGCAAATCTCAAATCAAATCGTTGTTCAACGTGATCACTACATATCAATTGTCTATTTTTACTCTCTGGATGCGTTCTTTTAAAAGATCTTTGATCTCATCATTAACTAGTTTCGTGCCTCGTAAATTTTTTTGTGAAAATCAATATGTCACGATAGGGTACTGGCTTAATTTTGTAAAAATGTGAGGAGTATTAGGCCATTAAAAAAACGAATTCTGAATTAACAACATTATTAAGATCTTGACGACTTGTATGAAATCTCATATTACTGTAATTATTTAGCCATCACATGTGCTAAAAATTTACTTTATTAAACTTGATTGATATTAAATTAACATATTCTAATGCAAAAAAAAAATCAATTAATCAATTTATAAAATTATGAGACGGCCTACATATTATACCTTTATCATTAATTATTCTAATACTCTTTGAATTATAAATGAATTTCTTTTATTAATTCAATTTTGGAACAATTTCGGTTCTTCTTTTTTGAATAATTATACGTGTATTGGAAATCGGGAAATCAGAAAATTGAATTATCAATCAGACTCAAGCTTTTTTTTATACTTTTTTATACCTTTTTAATCTTTTTTATATAACTTATAAACAAAAACTATATATTATTTTACTAATTTAATTCTTTTATCTATCAACAGTTTAATTTATAATTTTTATTCTCAAATCATATGTGAAAGACTTGTAATAATCATCTAATGATGAATAAGAAAGACGAAATGCTATAATTTGAAATACTTTATAATCTTTTAGTAAAAAATCTTTTGATCTCTTATTTTTTTATGTTTGGAAAAGTCAATAATTTAACAGCTTCAGAATCCCGCAGATTCATAATATTGTTGTATATACCAAAAATTGTCATATTCTTTTAAATCATCGTCCTCACTCACATTCATATTAATATCCATCCATATATATTCAGCATGATAATTCTAAGTTCATTAGACATTCTTATAAAAACAGGTTATCAAAGTGGTCAATTCATTGTTCAACATAAACATATATAAATATAATATTTTCACATCTCAATACCAGATCTATGCTTTGATCATCAAATTTTCTTTTTGGCAAGAACAAGCATTGCCAGTAACTAGCACTAATGTACCTGCTCTCTCAGTAAATAAGGAATGCATTGCATCATAGATGTGTGCTTACTTACTTCTCTTTAAATTTTCGTAGATAAAATTTCCACTTTACACCCATATGATTAATACATTTTTCTGATTCAGATCTTTGTCAAAAAATACATAAATGTAAATCTTTCTTTTCAATTTTATTTAAATAATTTAACCTTAATTTTCTTTTATATCTATCAAATTTTAAATTTTACTATCCTTTTCATTTTTATTAATATTAAGATTCTTTTCAAGCCATTCAAAAGAATGTTCTCATCTATCAATTAATTTATTCCATTCCCTAATAGGTTTCATATTTATTAAAAATCCCAAGATACTGTTATATAAATATAATAATTTAAAGATTTCATTGGTAATGGATATTCTTTTGATATATTAACACAATATTCTAATCCATTCTTTGTAGTTAAAATAATCTTACATGTAACTTGCCTAGGTACTGGTGCTCCTAATAATACAAGTGGTAAAAGTAATGTTTGATTTAATAATTTGATAATAATAATGCATTTTCAAGTGATTATAATAGCCACTATGAGTAAAATATGCTAAAAATTTTTTTCGGGGTTTATATTAAAATTTATATTTTCTTTTACTTCAACATCTAAAAACTTTTTTTCGTTGATTGCGCAGGTTTATTATAGTTGTTAACTTTGGTGACATTCGGTGGACATTGATTAATGATAGGATGATTCTGTCTTCACACCATATCACTAGTTTTATAATGGTCATAATGATATGATCTCCTATAGTCTATTGCATATGAGAGCTGGATTTGTTGATTGTTTCATTCAGCAGGCCTATTTGGAGTTTTAGTGGGATGATAATGATGATTTTCATGATGACGACGGGTGGAATCAGGAAGAGGAAGAAATAGTTGTAGAAGAGGAAGGAGATTAGAATTATCAATAAAGATATAGTCAAGGCTTGGACATCTTGCTACAAGAAAAAAGATCCTTTGCATAAGTATAATATGAAACCAATAAAACCAAATTGACAAACACGAATAAAGGCTATAAAAAGTGAGTTGTATTAATATGACTAATTTTATTATGACTCACTTACCACCTAGTATCAATGGATAGTTTTACAATAACAATATTTACGGGAATTCCAAAAATATTTTTAATGGAATGCACAGAAAAGTCCTTTCCTTGGACGTTTCGTACAAGTTCTTGCATAATTTACTGAGAAGCATATTCTCTAACGTGATGCTCATATTATTCAGGTCATCTTGTAAAACCATGCAGGTCGTGAAGTGTTTTTTGAGTGGGCTTGAAGAAGCAGAAAGAAAAAAAAAATGACAAGTTAGTATTTGGTATTATCAGCAAATATAACGTGAGAATAAAGTTTATTTACCTTCTTTAATTTTATTATTCAACTCTAATAATAGTCCAACAAGAATTTTCAAAGGTAGAATTACAAGCATTTTATACTTATGATTATAGAACTATCAATATTCAATATTTTCTTAAGTTCTTTCTATTTAGTTCTCTTTAAAAATGTTTGACGTTATCTTGAGTCCATTTAGTAATTTCTTCAACTCCTAGTAAATTAGTCATTTACACACTTATAAAAGTATAAAAAGTATAAACAGCAAAAAAAAAAAAATTTTTTTTTTTTTTTCGTTATACATATTTATCATCACACAGATTGATCATAGATCACGGATACAGTATTATCCATTTAGATAGGATATGAATGATGTAGTTCTGACGATAAATATACAGATAGTGATAAAAATTTAGTCATTAATAGAAAAAAAAAAATAAAATGGATCTAAACCACATAATAGGAAATGTCAGCAGGACATTTTACTGTTTCTATTTTTACAAAATTCTCATTTTTACCAATAGAATGTTTCGTTAACAGTTAAAGGATTTTTAGACGAAAATATATAAAAATTATAAAATGATTATTGCAAGAAAGAACAATTAATTATTATATATTAATACAAAATTTTTTGTATAAATAACTTTTTTTTGTAATAAAAGAGAAAGAAATTTTTTATTTGATTTTATAAGGGAAATTGCAAATATTATTTACTTAAAATGCTATTAAAGTAATATCCCATTTTTTAATATCAAAAAGAGTAAAGGTGTGTATGTAGAGTATTTGTTAAATATATTAATTGTCCAGAGCGAAGTGAAGGACAAAATTCGTCTGACACGAGACTACGCACAACACAAAAGTTGTGGAATATTTAAATAGCACTTCCCTATAAAAAATTTTTCAGAAAAATGATCACGTGTATGAGTTTCTTCGGAATAAAAACTAGAAAAATGATCATTTATCGAGAATTTTTTTTTATAAGGCTTCAGACTTTTTCTGAGATGGGATATACATTATATTTTTTCTCTGAGGTAGACGAGCAATAATGTTTAAATCTGAAAAAATAGACAGATATTTCAGTAAATATATTACAGTACGAATAGAATAGCTAGCACTTATTTTATGACTCAATAAAATTTCAAATCTATAGTGATGACAATATATTATATAATAAAGATGTTTATATTTTTTTGTACAAATCCAATTAGCAACTAGAATTCACATGTCAAATTTTGATGAGACCTATAATAGTGAAATAGGGAAACAGAAATTTTTTCTGCGTCATAAATAAGTACTGTATATGTCCTCTTTATTTGTACGAACATCTAGAGAGTCAGAGTTTGGCGAAATAAAAGATGTGAAGAATGAAAGATACTGCGGTTAAAGACTAGCTAATCTATGTAGGCTATTTCTATGTTTAAGAGGAAATCCGTTATCCGTGTGTATAATAATTGGAATCTGAAGAATATGAACTTGTGCGTAGAGACTGATAATATTGAAACGTCCTGTATCAGAAATTTGCCTTTACCATATTGTAATCTAGTTGCTTTATCAAATAATTGAGCTAGAGAATGGAACTGTAGAGGAATTTCGGTAAGCCCGGCTGAAATCTCTTATGGTTAACGAAGTTGAAGATACCGAATACCGATACCTCTAGTATCAACCTCTCCTGAAGGTAACTGATCACAAATCTTTTTTTCTCACTTTCTTTAACTAATCTTGCTGTTAACCCTTTTCTTATATATCTCGTCCAAGAAATCGTCTGTTTTCTTATCTTCTAATAACTCGGGGTTGGCATTATCACTAGGTGCGTTACCAGAGGTAACTGCTCGTCCGACTCATATGGGTTGATTTCAATCACTGACTAAATAAATGGTGAACAAAAAATTAGCTGAAATGTATTTTTTATATAAAATTTTTTAAATTTTTTAACATCTCCGATTGAAGGAAGGTTTTCTGTTCAATTTCGTTGATAATTTTCAGTTGCTATCTCAGCTTTAAGCTCAGCATACATTCTCGGATTCGCTCTCTAGTTCCGCGATTATGGCCAATCTTGAGTGAATAATCTGCTATATGTTTCTCCAACTCGCCAGTTCTGACCTTAAGCTCCCGTCTCAACTCCATCTTCTCAGCTTAAGCTTAGTGTATCTATTTGCTAAATTAAAGTTCAGTTTTAAACCCACGGCTCCTTTATAAATTAACTTACACATTTTGAATATTGAAGTGAGCCGTGAGCTACTAATAAATAATTAGGTAAATATATTTTCTCTTATTTTTTTATTAAAAATGGCTAAAGTATAGTTAACTGCACAAACCCTTGATACGATGACCCTTCTTTTTTGCATAATATATCAACAACTGTAACTTCATAATTTTTCTGCACACCCGAGCGAATCAACGTTATTGATTTATATGATTACAACTTTTATTTTAAATATAATTATTTTTCGGTATTCTGATTATATGGACCAGATTTATGAAGAAACCAGATTTTTTTTTAGATTTCGAATTGGATTCCCAAAATCAAATGATAAAATTATCCGATTTACAAAAAATAAATTCGAACTTGGCCAGAGTTAGGCACTTATAGCCAACTAGAGTTAAAAAAGTATAATTTTTTTTTTTTTTTCAAAAAAAAATAATAATAAATAATTAAAAATACAGTTATCCCTATCCGTTATTTCTGTAAAAACTCCGTAAAAATGAGCCTTTCACGGAAAATGTAAATAATTCGATAAATTCCGTGATATAAAGTTATTTATTTCGGAAATATGAGCCTTTTACGGAAAAAAGATGGAATAAAAAAAACGGAAATAGGGTATAAATCCTCCAAGAAACATATATTTAGAATATACTATATAATAAAATAATCGTATTTTGATAATAAATAAAAATATATATATACCGATATACATACAGTACATAAATTATATAATAATGTGATTATTGCACGAAGAAAAAAAAAGTTATTTATGTTGTTGTTGTTGTTGGTACGGTACATTATGCCCTATATATATGCTATAACGAGTAAAAAAATAAAATACAATGTCATTTGTGTCAGGCGTTATTCGCGCATACCGCAAACGTTGAAAAATATAATTATAAGTGGTACCATTGATAGTAACGGTACCCATAACGTTGTTTGATTTATATTCGAAATTAGAATTTGCCATCGTTGAAAAATTTTATTTTAGATAAATATTTAGAAAAGAGATGGTTTTTAAATCAAACGATTATTATTTTGAAATTATTGTTGTTTGAGATGAGAAAAAAAAGTGATTTATCGAATAAAATTATCGTTGATTATATTTTTTGAAATTATCGTTTATATTGCAAAATGAGAAAAAAAAAAGAGGGGACTACCGGATAAAATTTATCCACCAATTTTTAATCTAACCAAAAGCTTATTTTGAATATTTGTAATATGTGTTTTTGAAGTTTAACCAATAAATTATCATTTATTCGTTTACCGTGCATAATAAATGAAAAGTTATTGATATATTAATTGATAGTAGATATTACCATATATATAACCATGTACTGTATACCCAATCATTATATCCAAATACGTATAATCTATTGAATTCCGATCATATATATCATGGCATCATACAGTATAACCATGAAAATTCCTTTTTTTTTTTTTTAAAACAAAAAAAGTATTAAATAAGAATTTTGAAAGTCATTGAATAGGTTTCATTTATATTAAAATGTTTAGTCTAATGAAAAAAGAATGTTCTCCAAAATTCTGAGATTTTGAGACAGAAAAACAGAATAATTCGTAAAACCTATTTATTCATTTTAAGATATTCGGTATAGATTAAAATTGATAATTTCAAATTATCTATTATCATAAAATGAACAGTCCCATGATATGAAAAAAAATTTTCCCAAAGAATGTATTGAATGCATACAGCATGATCAATCTCATGAGTCTGTAACCAATTATATTAAAATGATTTAATTAAAGTTCGGGATTCTTAAAAATGAATATATTGATATAGCATAGATTAAATGATCATTTGAACAGTCTCATGATTCATGATAACAAAAAAATTTCCAAATGGATGTGTTGAATGCGCGCAGCTAATTATATCGTATAAACAGGTTCATAAACATATTTTTACTTTATTTAAATATTTTTAAGGTACTCAAAAACAAATTTTTAAAGTTCATTCAATTATATTAAAATTATTAAAATTTGATTGTTGAAAAATATAGTTATTTTGAGACGGCATATACTGTATCATATTCTTTAAAAATATTCGGTCAGTAACTTTAATTAATATTATCGCCGTTTTCAAAATGGTTGATGCAGTTATGTTTGAATAAAAAAAAAAGAAAACCGAATACCGGACGAATACCGGATAAATACCGGACAAAATATGGATGATAACCGGACGAATATTGGTATTCGAATATTCAATCACAAATAAACTGCCTCAACCATTTTGAAAACGGCTGTAATTTAAAGTTCCAGATTCTTTAACAATGAATTGTATTAAATATAGTAAGACGGAAACCATATTCCGTGAGCGTATTTAGATTTAAGATATTCGTCATACTTGGATTAAAATTTTTTTCCTCAAAGAATGTATTGAATGCACGCAACAATCTAATTTGTTTGAGACGGAAAAAAGGATTCCATAAATATATTTTTATTTTATTAAGATATTACAAAACCGATTAAAAGATCAATTCAATCGTACTATTTCAATTTAAACTAAAATGATAACTTTCTCCTATTGGTTTGAGACCGTAAAACATATAATTTCAAATGAGAATTTTTCCCCAAATCATTATTTAAATGGAAAAGAGATTCCGTAACATGTTTTTATAATATCGATAAATGAATGAACTGGTTTAAGTTTTCTGGAACATATTTTTATACTAATATTTAAAATAATTTTTGAAAAAAAAAACTTGAATCGATCAAGTTTTTTTTATCATTTATTAAGTATTTAATAAATGTATTATTTTTTAATCGTTAGCGTGATGCAAAACATTTAACCTTGATGACCAAATGACCAAAAGATAAAACAAATAATTTTATTTAGGGTACGCCAACATTTTGGGATACATATATATATATGTACATATTTCAGAACAAAGGAATTAAAATAAACGATTTGTGAATTGTGATACTTGGAATTTTAATTATTTCATGTTGAACCGGTAATGAACATTTTTCTTTGTGTTTTTTACATTAATTGAGTCATCATATTCGGGATGCCATTAAATAATACTTTTTTTATGATTTAAATGATTTATACAATCCACGAATGATTTGTGGTTATTTATTGAAAAGATATCATAATGATCATCAAAATTAGCATAGGGAACCCATAATGTTCATAATGCTGGTAAAGTGCTAGACAAATTAAGTATTTAAGTGGTAGAATCACGTGGATTGATGCTGATCTTTCGAAAAAAAACTAACCCGGGTTACCTTTTATAAAACGCTATGATGGCGCGACTGGGGGTGCGATGCATTTTTTTATCTTCGGAAGTGCAGATTTCTGAAAAATTTGGAATTTTTTTTAGGGAAAATACTTGATTATAATTTCTAGGAAGTCTTTTAATTTGTGAATATATTATTTTTATTGTATGGGTATATTTAATAATAGGATAAAACGGCGCATGAACCGATCAAGTTTTTTTATCATTTATTATTAAATGTTTATTAAATGGATTATTTTTTAATCGTTAGCGTGATGCAAAACATTTAACCCTAATGATCTAATGACCAAATGATAGAACAATTACATTTTATTTAGGGGTACGAATAAAACAATTAATTACATTTTGGGTATGTACATTCAGAACAATTAAAACGATTTGTGAGTTGTGATTACTTGGAATTTTAAATATTTTATTGTTAAGACATTTTTTTTTATGTTTTTTACATTAATTGAGGCAATATATTCAAGACGCCATTAAATAATACTATCATAGTAAATGGATGACATTTTTAAATGATTTAATTAAATTTATACAATTCAAGAATGATTTGTAGTTATTTTTTTGAAAATCGATAATAATGAAACACTGTTGTATTTACCAAAAATTAGTATATGATGTTCATAATGCTGGTAAAGTGGTAGGAATCACGTGGATTGTTGTTGATCATTCGAAATTCTATTTCAGATAACCATATCCGAAACATTCGATTTACTTTTGATAACTCTTCAAAATAATTTGATTGGAAAATTTAATTTTTATTACTTTTAATATAATATATTATATATATATATTATACAAAAGGTAAAGAAAAAGCATCAATCAAATACTTTAATAATTTGTACTTAATATTCTCGGTCATTTATACATTTATAGTACATATTACATACAGATTTTTTAAATTATAAATGAACATGAATTCCATATAATTGAAGATAATTGTACCTGATCCCCATTCAAATTTACCAATGTTGGACTTTATTCAAAGGCTTTTTTTTTTGAATGAATTTTTTGAATGAATGAATGATTTTCGACATTGTATATCGTAATGATATACTGTTATTTAATGCTGAAAATCATTTAAATAACTCCGCAATTCATAAATAATGAATACTTAACATGTAATTGGTTATAAAATATGTAAAAAAAAAAGTAATAAGTCATAAAGATTAAACTGAAATGATAAAAAGTATTGGTTTGTTTTTGCACAGTATATTAGTACAAGTACAATATTTAAAAGTATTTATAGTACATATATTTTTTTTTTTTACAGTATTTATATTTAAATAGTCATATATGTATTTATGTACAGTATATCAGGGATTCAGGAGCTTCAGGAGTGATGGTAATACGAGTAACACGGGTAATACGGTAACTAAAAATAAAAGTATACAAAGTATGATATTATTATAATTATAATACGTAAGACAAATATAACCTTCTTTGACAAGTACGACATCTAGTACGACATGACCCTCTTGTAAGCATATCTTTTATCCTTTATCTTGCCGTAAAATGAGAGTTTGTCTTAAATTTGCCATTGAGAAACAATTTTAAGAATTACGTTTTATTTGATAACAAAATAATTGTATTCATTTCTTATAATATTAAAAAAAAATTATTTAAAACTTTTTAATTAAAAAAATAAACAATATTAAGTAAATAAATTAAATAACGGCTAAATCTATTTGGTAATCTATATGTTGGCAAAGTTTCATTTAACTGTTTTGAAATTTAATAATATACTATTTAGGAATTTTTTTATGAAAGTAATATCGTTATTGTACCGCTTATCATTTAAAATATCAATAACGAACGCCTTCTAACCAAATTTCATTAAAATCGAATAAGACTTTTTTTTTTTATGAGAGTAACATCGTTATCGTACCACTTATCACATATAACGAACGCCTTCTAACCAAATATTATTAACTGTCAAATACAATCATTTCCATTGCATTGCAGTGCATTCTACCGCTTCTTTTACTTTATTTCAATCCAAAAAATAAAATAACAAAGATACTTTATTATAATATAAACACTATAAAATCATTAATTAGTATAACAATTTTATGATTTTACACCAATGAAAATCTTCAAAACAAATATCACATTCTAAATTATAGGTAGAACTATTAAAATAATACCAATTATCAGTATATGTATATACTCAATTCAGTCAGAAAAAGATATGTAGTAATTCCGAAGCGGATGACTATTTATGGAGCATAATAATAAATATAATATAATAAAAAATGTTTACCCCATGTTAATCGTACTCTATGTTGTATAATCGTTATACAGTAATTGGCTATGTTTCGGTTTCCCTAGGAATTGATAATTCCTAATTTATAACACACTATCTTCATCTTAATTAATATAATAAATGAATGAATTATATAGCGTTAATAAATTAAAAAATTTTTACACATCATATAATAAAATATTGGTTCTTACCTATTTCAATTTTACAATCACAAGATTCCGTACAATTATAACATTCCGTAGTTATTCCAATTTTACAATCATAACATTCCGTAGTTATTCCAATTTTACAATCATAACATTCCGTAACTATATTAATTTTACATTTCCGTAATTACAAAATTAAGATAAAATTACATAATATAGAATACTTAAAAATTGAACATATACCTGAATCATATTGATATGATGATAAATCTGAAGAATTTATTGGTTCCGGAAGATTGTTGAAATTTAAAAGTCTACTAGTGTAAAATGCTTGAGGATGTATAGTATATGACGGCAAGGTACCCGCTTCTTTAATTTGCTTGTTGATCGTAAATTCTTTATTATCAGATTCATGGTATAATTTCATAAATAATTTTTGCAACTCATCCGCTTGGGGTCGCTTTAAACTGTCAGCATCCCAACATCGTTGAATTATATTTAATACTAAATCAGGAACATTACTATAATTAACTTTTGGTCTTAACCCTTGACAAATTTCAATAGCTAATAATTCATCATGAGCTTTATCATAATAAGGAGGCAATCCTGTACATATTTCATATGCAATAATTCCAAATCCATAAATATCACTTGCTTGAGTATATTTTTTACCTCTTAAAACTTCAGGTGCCATATAAGGTAATACTCCATATATTTCTTTATTATAATCATTTAAATTTTCTAATTGACATAATCCCAAATCTGTTATGTAAGTATAATTATTATGACCATTTAAGATATTACCAGAATGAAAATCACAATGAATTAATTCATTATTATGAATATATTTAAGACCAGCTGCAATCCTTCGTAAAATATCTAATTTTTCATTCCATTTCAACAAATTAAAATTATCATTTAAATACTGCCTTAAGCTACCATTCCTTGCACGTATCATCACCATCATAAAGGTATTTGTTTTAGGATTTTTAGTAATACCATAACAACGAGTTATATAGATTGAATTAATCATAACATTCAATTGAATCTTTGTCAATGATAAATAATAAATTTAGAATTTAGAATTTAAAAAAAAAATAATTAATTTATATAAAAAGTGTTATTTAGAACTTACTTCTCTTAAAAATTCTTCAGAATTATGTAAACATTTTAAAGCGACCATTAAATCATCTTGACCATATTTGTCTCTTTTCCATTGATTATTATCAGAATCCCAACTTTGTATATATCCATCCTTCCAAATTGCTTCATAAGTAATTCCAAATCCTCCTTTAGCTAAATATTTTACATCTTTGAATCTATCAAAATCTATCCATTCTATAATTTCCCTATGATTTTGAGCTTTTAATTGTGCATTTTGAATAAATTTATCAATATCATTATTTCCACTAGTCCAATTTTTGAAATTTTGACGAAAATTACATTTACATAAATGATAACTCATATTTGGAATTTTACATTCTTTACATAAACCATTATATTTATAACGTTTTCTTAATTCTTCATCAAATATTAGATTATTAATTAACAAATTTTGTTCTTTTGTTAAATTTTCATGATCAAAATCTTTTATTTGATAAAATATATAATAAGAGAACTTAATTTCTTCTATCATATTTAACAAGAAGGATAGATTAAAAATTATGAAATTTAAAAAAAAGGTCAATATCCTAACGATAATATTTTCATGATCAAAATCTTTTATTTCATAATAATCAGGGGACATAATTTCTTTCATTATATTTAACAAGAAAGGTACATTGAAAATTATGAAAAAAAGAACGATATCCTTTTTATAATAATTAAACATTAATTGAAATACAGAAGATTCTATTATCGGACGATATCCTTTTATAATAACGTTAATTGAAATAACAGAAATTTCTATTATCATGGTCACCGGACGGCGGACGCCCTATAAAAAAAGCAGATATATACTGAAAGATACGTTTTGTATACTGAGAGATACGTCTAGATACGTCTAGATACGTTTTGAGATACGGAAAAATGCACAATTCCGTATCTCACATGATACGTTTTTTCAGTATCTCCGTATACAACACGTATCTTGCAAGATACGGAATTGCGCATTTTTCGTATCTCAAAACGTATCTAGACGTATCTAGACGTATCTAGGCGCATCTCTCAGTATACAAACGTATCTTTCAGTATAAAAAACTGATCTACTTTTTTTATAGGGTGAAATACAGAAGATTCTATTATCGGACGATATCCTTTTATAGTTGAAATACAGAAATTTTTATTATCGTGGTCACCGGTTTTTTTGTAGGGTTTGAAATTACGATTTTGATAATTAAAATCAAAAATTATAAAAATTCAAGAATCAAAGATAATCAAAAAAAATTATAAAAGTCGTCACCTGTCAAGTTCTGATATGATTATTTAAAGCGTATTATAATAATCGGGGTAATATATGTGATACAACTCAATAATAAATCATGTGGAAAACCTATCAAAATATCAAAAGCCACAAAAAATTCGGGGACTGTAAACTAAAGTAATACAACTATGAAAACTACTGTAATTGTGTAAATTACATCTCGTGTACCAAGTACTGTATGTGAGACGTTCTTCAACTGAATATTATATGTAACACAATACAGTATATGCGAGTCGAGAATGTGGGCGGATCCTGACCATGTGATATATTTAGGGGTAACATAATTGATACTGGATAATGTATGTATAATTAAACAGTAAACACTTTTTGAACACTGTGACAAATAATATGGACCGGTCTAGACCTTCAATTTATAGTAAAAAATATATTTAGATCAACGATTGCAACTAATTATCACAAACATGGTGTCACGCATACAGTACGTGGTATTCGGTAAACGTACCATGGTATCATGAACCATACGACCATACGCATGATAACATAATTACCATAGCATGCTTCACGATTTGCACACAGCATTAGTAAATCTTCCACGTACGTGATAAAAACATATGATTAGCTGGTTTAAAATTACCAAGGAATCTCAGTCGTGGAAATAATTTTTATTTACAATACTCGCAATAAACAATCTCCTGAAATGTAACATAATAAAGTATTAAAGTTTTATTAATTAACTACTCAACATACTTTTTATCTGTATTCTAATAAATCCGCAATTATGAATTATGATAAAGATAATTATTATTTTGAAAACTAATAAATAAGATTAAGAGTGACACGATACAAATAAAGAAAATTAAAGAACTTTTTGATGATTTATTACGCGTATCTAGAACATAATTATTCATGCATTCATTGAAATTTGAAATTTATTAAAATTGGAACTAGAATTAGAATTTTGGAATTTTGGAATTTTTTTCACATGAAAAGATGAAATTATTTTATTTTTTTTTTGTTTTGGCACTTAAAAAAAATAAAAATAAAAATAAAAATAAAGTAAAATAAAAATTAAAAATATTTTTTAAAGTTAATTCTTTTGATCTACAAAAAAAGAAATGGCATGTAGATCAAATAAACAGATTTTCCCTCATATTTACCGTGCATCAGAAGAAGTAAACCATTGAAATATTAACATTTTAATACATTTTAATATTATGTTTATCATAAACAAAAGCTCGGTTAATATCGGTTAATATGAGTTAATATTAGTTTGATATAGTTTAATTTCTGATATGATTGATGTGATTGATTGATTTTTGATTGATTGATGTATTGATTGATGTTAAACAAACAAATTCAAAAAAAAAAAGAGGAAATTTAAGAGGAGAAAAAAAAAAAAATAAAAAAAAATAAAATTAAAGTGCATTGGATTATTTCATTAACTTATTTGGGGATAAATTATTTTAAATTGTTATTGTGAATTAGGAAATTTAAAAAGACCCTTTTATTTTTTATTATGGGATGACAGTTACACAAACATTTTACAATGTATTATTGTGCATTAAAATAAAAAATTACGTACTTTTTTTTGTACGTTCTAGTTTTTTAGTTTTTAGTTAAACTCTCTTACGTAAAAAAAAAAAAAAATATTTAAAAAAATAAATAAAATAATAAAAAACAGCAAAACAGATGGCAAAGGAAGAAATAATGCATAAATAAAAATAAATAAACAAATAATAATTAATAATAATTAAATAATTTAAAATAATAATAAAAAATAAAATAAAAATATAATTATTTGGCAATATTAAATTTTTAGGTCATTTTTGAGGTTCCAGATTGCTCTTTTTTTCCCTTTTTTTTTTTTAACTTGAATTAAGGATGCTGAACCAATTCGCGGGTAAGTGGTTTGTTTATATTTGGTTAGACAAAATTAAGAACCCTTGATCACAAGCTTTATTTAAACAATGCTTTTTTTAGTTTTTTTTTGTGACATGCTTGGCACATATGGTCATTAACATGTTACATTGGGATGTTCCATCAACAAAACTACGTATAAAAATTTACTAGTAGAGATTTTTCTATAATAAACTATAATTTATTATAGTTTAAATTCGTTTTATAAGAAATTTTCTATTAAAAAATGATTCATCATCAAACTTTGATAACTCTGGACTCTTCTTACCAATTTCATTTCAAATTTCGCGAAAGTACTCTAAGTATCTATCTCTTTCATAAAATAGATAGTTTTTTTCAAAAAAAGTCATTAACATTTCGAAAACAATAAATTAAACCTTCAAACAAGGAAAAAAAAAAATTTTCTTGAGAATTTACGTAAAAATCGCTCATTTAATATTTCTTAAGGTTATAATTTATTTGTTTAAATCATTTGTATTGCTCAAATATTAATATAACGAGTTATCTAATTTTAAAAGGTTTCGGATAATTTAATGGGAAGAAGAATCAACCGTTACAATTTTACAGGATGATGGAAGTGGATCCAATTATTTGATAAATATGTCTAAAAAAATTAATAATTATAATTATATTTATAAACTCTGTATATATTGCAATTTTAAATATCCGGCAAAAATTCAAATTGATCAGTTAACTGGCATACTTTTTTACGAAAAAGTGAGAAAAAACAAGTTTCATTTTATTTAAAGAAAGAAATACAAAAAATATAAAAAAAAAACAAACTAAATCTTTTTTTTTTTTTTTTTTGTTTTAAAAATAAAAGAGTGAAAAAAACTTTTTTTTTTTTTGAATTTATTTTTTTATTTTTGAATTTTTTTTTTTATACATTTTGATAATTATATTATAATATATATTATGCGCGTGTTTAATTCTACTTAAAACTTTGAAACTTGATAATAAAAAAGAAAATTACAAGTAAATAATTTGTCTCTTTTTTTTTTTTTTTGTGAAAATTAGAAAATATTTAAATAGGTTCTTGAAACCAATCAGGAGTGGAACCAATAATTCTGTAGGATCCCTTTTTCTTATTATTTGTAAACTTTTCTAAAAGGGATTTACTTAGTTTCAATGTTTTTAAACTACCCATCTTATTACAATAATCGCTAATTAATAAAGGAAATTTTTTATTAATTTCTTGAACATTAAATAATTCTAATGTATTTAGGTGTACAAAACATCCACTTAAAAATACTTTAAGTAATTCTTGGGTGATCGAAAGATTAAATGATAAATGGTTTAAAGATAATGGAAGGGAATGTGCCAATTGGTCAATCATTTGTTCTGTAAATAATGTATATTCCTCTCTAGGAGATTCAATATACAAATATTTTAAACTTGACATGACTGACATCACTTTACTAAATCTCATAATCGTTTGAGATTTAATTATTATACGTAAATGGGTCAAATTCCCCGAATATTTTTTTAAATTTACAAATATCTCGGGACAAAAATATTTGCAAGAAAACATTTCCAAATTGGTTGAAATTAATTGTAATAATAAACAAATTTCGGATTCATCATGTTCTGAATAATTGGTTTGATTTTGTAAGTAACAAAGATTTTTAATGGAAAATTTTACTCCTTCATATTTAACCATCGGTATAAAATCATTCTTATGAAATTCTTTCACTTCTAATGTATTTAAATTATAACAAACAGATAACAACTCTATAAGAGTACTTAATCTGAATTTACCATCTAATTTTAAATGGTTTAAAGTATGAGCTTGAGTTGCTAATGCATTAAAAATAATTTTATCCGATTGTCGTATCCAAATTTCATTAATCTCAAAACTGGTTAAAATTTTTTGAGATTTTATTAAATTTGCGATCGAATTATATATCGCTTGGATATTAAAATCCTTGCGTTTTATATGAAATGAAAGGTATCTAATATTTGTCGCCGATTTTGATATATTTAAAAAAAGATTCGGCCATGTCACTTTGTATATTTCATCTTTAATACAAAATCCGTTAAATTTAAATGATGTCATCTTATTAAGAGCGTTATATTCGTTTACATTTTCTTTATTTCTTCCAAATAATGATAATGAATGATCCAAGGTTAAAATGATTTGACTTGACAGGTGAGACCTATAATAATCAAACCTTCTGATCCCCCTTGATCGTGTGAAAATCATATTGATGATCACATTTGAAATGATCACCCTTTTCTCATGCATGCAAAGGAAATCCACTTCGTTTCCTGTGGTAAAATCTTCTACAGCAACCGCAAAGTTGTTGTAGTTAAATGTTAATAAAAAGGCCCCATAATTAAATAGGGGTCTAGGTAATTGTGGTATGCGAATATTTTGTTCGCATAATAATGACTTTTCGTGCTCATCTAAACATGTTATATAAGTACGAATGGCAAAGTATCCGTATTCATTTCGTTTTAAAAACGGGTCACTCCAAAGGATAGGCATAACCAATCTACACCATAATCTGCATACTAAGATGCAAGATAGTAAAGTTGTTCGATCATCACTAAGATGACGGAATATCTCATCTAATACATCAGGAATTAGGGATGGTTTTGATTTCGTTAATTTTGGAAACGAAGGAAATTTTAATTTATATGACACTCTTTTTGAAACCTTCATTATTGTTTATTTTAAGAATGAATTATAATTGTTATAAGAATAATATATATATATATATATATATATATATATTTTTATATATATAAAGAATGTGGATTGATAATTAATAAAAAGAGCGAAGGAAAAAAAGAGAAAAAGTAAAGGTAAAAAGGAAAGGATGATGTATTAGGGAGTAAATTTTTATTAAATTTTTTTTTTTTTTTTTGGGAAATTTTTATTCGTTTATATAAGGGATTCCCTAGCAAGAGTTTTTGTGAGTGTAACGGTCTTACTGTTAATAATCGGCATAACCGGATAATCCTAATATGAAAAGCAGGTAATATACAGTACTCCTGTTTAGTGTATCACTATTGAACCCCATTATAATGAATTTAAATACCAATAATATTGGTTCGATCCTTTTTAAACATAAAGACTTTGGCAAAAATTATTTTTTGTTGTATTACAAACTTGTCAGCTGCTTGTAAAATATATGTATACTTTAAATTTTATATTATTTATAATAATGTATATATATATAGTAAACAACACAAATATATAATATACATCTTATTTATTAAAATACCCCGAATGTATGCAAACATAAAAAAATCATCTGATGAATTTAGAAATTTTATAAATTCTCTTTATAAAGCATGTTTCAAAATAGTATCTCATTATATTAACTAAAAAGCCAAAAAGGCTAATAAACTTTAATAAACGAAGCTTTCTTATGCATGATGAAATGTTTGATGTTTATCATTTTATTTTGGTTAAACTAAAACACATAAGAAGTATTGCACAAACAAGTAAATTTGGGAAGTTTATTACGAAATTATGACATCAGGGGTAAAAAAAAAAAAATAATTTTTCTTTTTGGTTTTCTCTGATTTTATTCCGGGAAAAGTGTAACTATGTTATTCTAAGATTGTTATTGCACCTATAATCATATACTATTCTGAGTATAATAAAAATCTTACTATTACGTTTCCTAATATAAACCAATCAGTTTAATTACAAAAAAAATCTATTGTTGATAAAAGGTTAAGATAAAAGCCATCGTACGACAAAGTTTAATCATAAGAAAAAATAATCTTAATAATAATCAGGGTTGACTATCGACTAATCTACGGAGAACGGACATTCTTCTTTTTTTAGGTTATACTAAAATACCGAAACATACAAAATCGTACAAATCGCGAATTTTTTTTTTTTTTTACTATTAATATACTAACACTACTTTATTTTATCCCAAAAAAAAGAATAACCGGATCTGAATATATCAATAATGAGCATATATGGGGTGAGTGCTGAAAAAAGGGACCAAATTGAGTTATTTAAAAAAAAAATTTTTTTAACTATTTGGTCCCTTTTCCCAGCACTTACCCATATTGTCGACAATTATAAAAGATTTGTTGATTTGTTTCAAATTTCAAACGATTTTATATAATTGTGTTACTTTCTGATCGGATATACAAATTAAAGAATGTAATTTCCGTATTATTGTCTCATTATAGTAAAGGTTTACGCAGGAATACTCTTAGGATTCGCGCTAAATAGCCGCAGGATCTATATCGTGATTATCATGATTTTACGAATATTATAAGTCAATAACTTTTATTGCTATATGTCAATGATAAAAAGATATTACCATATGTTTGTGACTGGATGCAACATTTATCATCTTTTTGAGCATGGACGACATGTGATGTACGTGATGTGAAATATGCGGATTACAGGAATTATAAAGCTGCAACAGTTAAAATAAGTCAATTATAAGTGCAATGTTTTCCAACTGTGTTGTTAGTAGATATTACACGCTGTTAGAAACCATTCTCTAAGAATATTTGTAGCCTCCAAATCATCAATCCTTTTAAATATGCATGGATGACCTTTAAACTAGAATATGTGTTAATAAATATATTCAGTCATCGAACAACTATTTATTTAATATTGTGAGCATTATTCGTTGTTTTTTTCTGTGCTTTTATCTAATATTTTTTTTTTTCTATGAAATTTGTTTTTGCAAGCAATAAATTGGTTTGTGGATTTATAATTCTTTGTAATTTATAATTTGAATAATTAACAATTTTCCATTATATTATAATGACACCTTTTGTGCGTTTTTTTATTATTATAAACCTTCGTATTTATCCGGTACCTTTGTATTTTATTCGGCTCACTTTCTCGCTATTGTTCATTTCCAAATTAATACAACTATTAATTATTTTCGTAATGTCCTGTTAGATATGATAATTTAATCATTTCTATAAACCTTCCATGATGACTATTTTTTTCCCCAAAGCATTATATACTACTCAATTTTTCAATGAGCAGACTGGCCTCCTCAAATGTACATGCTATAAGATTATTACTAGAATAAACAATTATTTGATTATATTTGATTGTTTTATAAATTCTTTAATAATAAAAAAAATCTACATCTTACCTGTAATATAAAAATTGTTTTGGATTGATATTAACAATAGCGATTTTTTTTTAAAAAAAAAAATATTATTTTTAACTTATAAATTGTCTACTTCCCTACTTGTAAACACTTTTAGATTTTTTTTTTTTGTCTCGACATTAATATGTTCTAAAAAAAAGAGATCAATTTTCATTCTTATTTGCATCTTTCATTATTAATTTCCTCATTTTTCACTGAGACGACTTGATCTAATTAATGGCCTAATTAAATGTAAGGTTAGAAATTGCTTGATAATATATATACATTTCATTTTTCTTTTAATTTCCTTCATCATTTTAAATTTTTTGTCATATTTCAAGGATTTATTAAATTAAATTATTTTACGTAAAAGTGTAAAACAAAGAATGAATTTGAATTTTTTAAAAAAAAGAAAAAAGATTTTGCTTTTATATTCGATTGACACGTGAATTGAAACGCGTAAAACAAACACATCACGTCTTACGTCATATGATCGATGTCAAAGTTGAAAAATTTTAAATTTCGCTTAATAATTTTCGATTAATAATAAAATTGTGAATGTTTAATTTACACGTTATTTACATTTTTTGCCTTTTTTGGTAAAATTAATTAATTAAATAATATATTGTTTTAAAAAAAATATTGTACAGTGCATAAATATTACACTAGTAGTAGACGGAATTAAAAAAAAAATAAATTTATTTTCGTCATCCTATATCCTTTTATCCGGATTTTGCAAACAGATAAAACAGATACCGCTGTAATTTCATTGAATAACCAAATAACCAATTGACTTATTGGATATGTTAGGTACTAATTAATTATTACCATATAAGGGTATGATACAAATTTCGGAGTATATCCCCCTTTATTGCGCGAGTTTTTATTATTAATGGGGAACTATATAACAATTGAGGTCTTATGCATGTAAATCCTGGGATGTTTATTACATTTATTTAGATAATAAGATCGTTGTTTTTTTGCAGGGTATTGTGCATGGGGTACTGTGGCCCGCAAAATACGGAAACAAGTTCTAATATAATATGGTTTTTTTTAAATAACGTATTATAGACCTTTAGTAACCTTTTTCTTTATTCTATTTGTTTTAATTGTGAGTATATAGTAAAATAGTATGATATAATAAGCAAGGTATTATTAATCATATATAGGTACGATGCCAATCATACCGAAATATACCTCATACCCTTTAAGAGTATATAGTAAATCGTTTACGACATAATATGGAGTGAAAGGTACGGTATGATTAATAATGTACAAGTACGAATAGCCGGAATAGGTATGATCTAATTAATGTTGTTATTGAGTTAATATTGATGTTACGATTGATCTATATTCAGTTGAATTCAATTGATTTGAAGTATTAAACCATTAGAATTTGATCCATTTGTAGAAAAATTTATTATTAATTTATTTAATATTGTAAAAGGATTGATAAAAGAAGTTCTATAATTATCAAGTTTCAGGAAATTTTTATAAATTTAGATAACAATATTTTGCATGTTTTAAAAAATATATATATATAAATGCATAATAACAACTGAATTTTTATACAATAAATAAAGTAGGTTTGACAAATGACAACTTTATTGTATAGTACGTAATGAATTATTATTTTTTGAAATTTCAATCAATTATTTAATTTTTTTAGAATATATATATATATATATATAGAATTTTTTACTTACGTTAGGTTAAATTAAAATAAAAATAACTATTTTCAATTTATTTAGATAATCTAATTTTTATATTGACCACTTTGACAATAAATTATTTATTATATTGTAAATAAATGCATTTAATTAATTAATTAATTAAACAATGAGTTCTTTGTATAAAGATATGATTATTGTTAATATAAATTTCTCATAGAATTTCTTTATAAATTAGATAAAAAAAAATAAATAAATAAACTCGCAAAAATTTTTTGATTATTACAACAAATATTATAGCAAAACAAAAAAAAACTAACAAATTGCCTTCTTCAATCACAATTTTATGTCAGATTAGATCAAAAGGCCAAGATGGAGGATTTATTAGTGGTTTAGCAAGTTATGCAATCGAACCAGAAGAATCTAAAGTTTTTCCATTATGACTTTTTTAAAAAACAAATATCTTTATTTTTATATAATATTAAGGTGTCAGATTATGTAATGTTGTGTTTTTATTCGAGGAATTATGTAATCCAAACCCTTATTTGTTATAGACATAAGATTTAATTCCAATTTTGAAATGTTATTCACATAAAACTATTAAAAGCTCCCTGTTATATTAAAGTTATCTTGTTAATATATATGATAATTTCATATAATAAACGTTAAATGCAAAAATATATTATGGATACTTGACTAAATAAATTCAAAAAAATGTAAACTGTAGTGTCTATGGAACCGTATGATCATTCTATTTAGAAGCCATTTAAAAAGACGAAAAAATAATTAGTTGGAAATAAGAAAAAAGCAAGAAAAAAACTGAAAAGAAAATAAGAAAATGTGTTGCCATATTTCAGCAAACCAAAAAGATGAATAAAAATAGTGTTCCGACCCGGATTGATATTGGGTAAACCGGATCCATCCAATAGTAAAATCCTAAACCGGATCAACATTTATTAAAGAATTTTATATCCGGTTTGTAAATCGGGACCAAACCGGTTCAACTGTTACATTAACGGTTATTCAACAGATAGATAACAGATAGATAACGGATTGATAACAGGTGAAAATAATAGATATTAGTAACGGCAATGATGTAAAATTTTAATATAAACT
>JADRCO010001011.1:0-23608 GCA_021464525.1 Rhizophagus sp. LPA8_4_AMF
ACAGTTGAGTATAATAATATATTATTTTAAAACTATACTCAATAGATATTTTTATAGTATACAATACTTATTTGGCTAACCCGACTCTACTCCTTTCTGTCTTACCTCATTTTATCAGGTATAAATTTTCTAAAAATTAGGCTACTAGATACTATACCAGATACAAAATTTTTTAAAAGTTAAGTTACTAAATAATTGGAAAAGTTCCATTATACTAGACATAAAATTTTTAAAATTAGATTACTAAGTTGGAATAGTTATATTATGCCAAATATTAATTTTTTTAAAAATATTATTTTTAATAATATATTTTGCTATATTAAGTATAAATATTTTTTAAAAAAAAATTATATAAATTTATTCAGTATTTTTTTACAATTATAAATACTTACATTTATATTAAATAGAAGTATTAGAATATTATTTGAACTGCTTTTGCAGTTTAGATAATATTCTAATAATAAAAATTTATAGAGTTAAATGGAAAAAAACTCACTATAAAATTATATTGATAAATGAGTTATTAGGGTAAGTGAATTAGGATAAGTGGATTAGGTTTATAAACATTAAATTAGAGCAAGCATAAAATATTATTATTAATATTAACCAGCAAACCTAGGTAATATTCAGGTATATGTGCTAGTACTTATTTTATAAATAAATTTATTATTCTACCATTTTTTATTTAATTAATTTTACATTATATTGCATATCTTTTTTCTTAATACATTGTATATTAGCAAATAGTATTGATAAAAATTGCTTAAATATATCTAGTTTTTCAGTATTTATTATTTATTATTTTTTTTTCACAGTATATAGCAATGTTTATTAAAGTTAATATTTGTATTACAAGTAATAAAAACTATCTAATATAATTAATAAAATCACCATCCATTATTATTCTAAAGAACCCATATATGTACTGTTGTCTGTCTGTTGATGGATGTTATTTCTGCATAGGTAAGAATACATTAAAGCAATCTATTTTAGAAAAACCTTAAATGTAATATCCAAAGAACCTGTTATATTTTAGAAAGAAAAAAGAAAAGAAAAAGAACTTTTTTATTAACACTAGAATTAGTATAAAAGAAAATAAAAACTCAATTGTACTGCTAATTTACAGAAATTCATAATTTACTGGTATACAAAGTTAAAATCTTTTAAATAACTCAATTACATAATATAAGAAAAAAGATCTCTGATCTTCCTGCATAAAATGTGCTTTCTTTTTTACTGTTATACAAATTGTACTATTGCAAAGTGAGAATCCAAAAAATAATAGTTCCGTTATTATAGATTATGCTTTCAATAAAATAAACTCACCAGTAGTTATATTTCACAGAAAATTAATAATTGGAGAATTTAATCACATTAAAAGGAAAAAAAGCAAAATAAAAAAAAACCATCCATCCAAATATCAAATAAAAAAAAGTTCTATAAAACAAATGTAAAAAAATATCTATAAAAACTAAAACTAAAAAAAAAATGAAAAAAGCCTGCTGTATTAATTCACAATCATGTTTATTATTATCCTTGATTTTTCTAGCTGAAAAGAAGTTGCTATATATAATCACTATTCTGTTCAACTGGTATATATTTTAAAGGTAATAATAGATATAATCCTAATATTAGGTATCCGTATGTGCAACTTTGTAGTGAAATCAAAGGTTGTATTATTTATGTGATTTTATTTTGAAGGTAATACATACAGATTCTTGTATGACTAAAATCTTTAAAAATAACGTATCTAGAAAGGATTCAGTAATACCACCTGATATCATAGTACCAGTTTTCCTATTTGGAGTCCAGGTTGTTTGTTGTAATTTCCAAAAGAAGATAGGGGTGTATTGATTTTAGTAAAAAGGAAAAAAAGAAATCCAGAATCTTAGTAAAAAGTTCCAGGTAATAGTAATTAAGTAAATTTTAAGTTTTGCCTGGGCGATTTTGCATTACGAGGAGTATCATTGCTATGTTTTTACTCTTTGATCATTGATAAGACAGACACATGTATAATTATAATTTGGATTTATTCACAATAGAATACTCTCTGCCCAAATCTTTACCACGTAAAAGAGTTCCACCATCAATTCTAATTGTTGTACCAGATACCCAAGCTCCAGCACGAGAAGCAAAATACAATGCCGCACCAGCTATATCTTCTTCATTACCAAGCCGTCCTAAAAATTAATAATCGCACGTTAAATTTATTATTTTTTTTTTATTTCAGGCAAATGGAATTTAATGTAATAATAACCTTGTGGAATTTCCTCTGTAACAAGTTTTCTATCAAGTACACTCGAGTTCATTTGCGAAGGAATTACTCCTGAGGCTATTACATTAACATTCACACCACATGGACTAATTTAAAAAAGATAGTTAAATTTTTAAAGCAAAAGAATTAACGAATATATATATATATATATATATATATTACGTGAGATAAACTGCTAAATTCCTTGCAAGAGAATGCACTGCAGCTTTTGAAGTATTATATACCATAGTGGTTCTATACATTCTATCAATACCTCTAAGATCCCCTTCAGATATACCAGCGGTACTACCAATAATAATAACTTTGGAAGGATTTTCTGGTGCATTACTTGCTTTCTCAAGTAAAGGTAGACAACTAAATAACCAATTAAAATTCATATGAAATTCAAAATTATCAATCTTTAAAAATCAATTATTATTTTTACTTACGCATTAGTCATATAATATACACTTATGACATTCAATCTATAAATTTTATCCCAAGTCTTTTCAGGGACTTCTTTTAAAGGAGTTAGCCATGGCATTTATTAAAATATCCAATTTGCCATTTTCCTTTTCACTAATTTTATTGGCTATTTTTTTCACATTCTTCTTTTATCGTAATGTCAGCTGTAATTGGGATACATTCTCCTGGCCCTCCTAAACTATTCAATTCAGCAGCGGCTTTTTCATAAAAATAGAATTTTTTTAAAATAAACTAAATTCTACCTTCAAGATTTTTGCTTCCTAGAGGCAATATAAACTTTTACGCCATTCTTGACAAATGCTTTTGAAATCGATTTACCAAGTCCTGTGCCTCCTCCCGTTACTAATGCTACTTTTTCCTTTAAGTGAAAATAAATTTTGTGCTAATAAATTTTCTGCCATTGTTTTTCAAACACTAAAAGAAATATAAATTTTGAAAAGAATTTTTTCAGATGCGATGCGGATCACAATAAAAAATTTGTAGATCATATTTCGGAAATAAGTGACGCAAGTTGTTTGAGTTATTGTTAAGAAAAAAAAGTTAAATTACATTACTAAAAAAGGTGGCTTTGCCTATGAATAAATTGGAAAGGGATAAATTTTTAATTTTTAATTTTTATTAGCGATTCATATTGTAAACAAAAATAATAAAAAAAACAAATAAACAAACAAATATATAAAATTTTACAATATTTGATTAACCAACTAATTTCTGTATAAGTCTATACCTATGCTTGAAACCTACTACAGTAACAAAAAAAATAAATAATTTCGTCCTATTAACCTTTACCCGCTATCCAGGTAAAAGAATTTTATCTTTTTTCAACAACATATCACTACTGCCTCTTGCAACTCCCCCATCTATTGGAAAGGGATAAATGTGAATTGGTATAGAATGGATGTTATAACGGATAAATTCGGGATCGAAATTAAATTTCGCGAACTATAACTACGTGTAATTGCAAAGAGTCAAATTTGAAGAGAAAATACTGGATGCATTCTTTGAGCAAATTATCATTAACATGATGTGAATTCATTTTGTTTATATAATTAAATTATTACATTTAAGTTATTAAACGATCAGAATGCATATTTAACTTATTTGAGTTCTCTTTTTTATAATTGAATTTTAAATGAAAAGGAGAAATTGAATAAGACATCGAATTTGGACGATACTCGTGGATTTTAAATTCTTTGCAGCAAAAGTATTACAATCAAATGATGCCAAACGAGAGCAAAGTTACAATTAGAAAAAAAAAGCACGTCGACAAAAGAGAAGTTGAAGTCGAGTTGTTTTAAAAAATTTTAGTAGAAATCCTAAAGGAGAAAATTCAAGGATTCATAATGTTCAGAAAAATGGTTTAATAATATCTACAAGTTGGAAAGGTATCGATAGCCATCTATCAACATATAATGATGTATCACATGCTCATTAGTTAAGCAAGAAAGGGTTAGATTTTTTGACTTCCAATTCTCAATTCCAATAAAAGTCATTGGAAACTCAATGTACATCACTGAACGGGTCCCTGATCCCAATAAATATAAGCGGTTCAATTAAACTTATAAATCTCCCAGCTTTCTTTTTTCAATAAAATTAAAACAATGGCAGAAAATTTATTAGCACATAGCTTATTTTCACTTAAAGGAAAAGTAGCATTAGTAACAGGAGAAGGTACAGGACTTGGTAAAAGCATTTATCAAGAATGGTGCAAATTTTATATTTCCTCTTAAAATTCTTGAAGAAGATAAAATATGGTTTGTCGTAGTTTGAAATTAGAAAATAATCTAATAAAATTCTATTTTTGTGAAAAAGCCGCTACAGGATTGAATGGCCAGGAGAAGTATTTCAATTACAGCTGATATTACGACAAAAGAAGAATGCGAAAAAATAGCCAATAAAATTAGTGAAAGGGAAAATGGTAAATTGGATATTTTAATAAATAATTCAGGCGTTGCGTGTCTGCACAATTTGATAAAAAAGAATGGTAGCAAATATTGAAATTTTTTTTGTTATGTTAAACCGATATACTGTAGCTGGTACTGCATTCCAATAATATGATTGTCAATTTGGTTTAATTAAAATTAAATTTTAATTATTAATAAAACAGTTATTCCTGCAAAAATCATTATTTGTGATAGAGATAAATTTCTTTTGCAAATCTTTTTCCATAGGGTAATTATATAATAGCTAAATCCTTATATAAACCATTGAATAGATCAAATTTGAATGCAATTTGAAAAAAGAAAAAACTTTAGTCACGTGGAAGAGAAAATAATAGTCACATGAATATCTTGATCACAAAAAAGGGAATATTTATGTGGTTACATTTGTCAATTTCCCTGCTTTCATGTGATCCCATAATTTTTGATAAAAGATACCATTTGGACGTTTATGGTTCCAATGAGACCATTATAAATTCTATGATGATCAGGGTTTGTGAAACAGATTAATATTCAAAAGTGAAGATCATAACAATGATGAAATTTCAAACATTACACAGCAAATTCAAGCATAATTAACTATTTCAGTTCTTTTAACGATATATATTTTTTTCCTTTTTTTTTAAAAAAAAGGTCTCTCAATGCAACAAGCAAAGAGCTAAAATGTTGACCTGATTATATATTCTGTTGAAAGAGAAAATTCGAGTTTTACAATTTTTGGCATTACGATAAACCAACACCACTATAAAGAGACGACCAGTATAAACCTTCAAAAGAACCAAAAGCGGATCTATTTAACATGAAATTTTGGAGAACAAGTTTCAGACTAATCCATAAATACGCAATGAACAATAGTCATCATGTTATACATTGCATTATGTAACATGATCATAGCATAATATTAAAAAAACCTGTTTGTAAACTTGTTCTAACTGTATTTTAAAAGCTCATCATCGTTATTAAATATATTTTAAATATCTTTTACGGGTTTATTATCTGTAAATTATAGCGCTACGCGCAATTTTTTTTGATGTCAAGAGGTTAGTCGCGATGTAGAACAATATAAAACAATTAATAATTCCAAACGTCATATTTTATGATAGCCCATTTGGATAAATAACATAAATTAGATAAATCAGATTATTGATTGGTTCTCAACATTATTTTTTTTAACGATATAAAGTATGATGAAAAATGTTAAGTATAACCGAACATTGTCAGGTTAATCATAATTTGCATGTAAAATAATAAATAAATTTTGATTGGTATATTTCATTAAAGTGTGAATTAATGACAATTGGTACAAACAAAAGAAATAAAAATTATTTGTTTTGATCACATTATTAAAATTAAACTCAACATCGCTATTGTCATCATCGAGATGTTGTATCACCATACACTGCTTCTATATTTAGTTATGATCCTTCACGTTGATCCTCCTTAACTAATGATTTTTATACTATATATATATATATAGTATATACCGAGTTGTCTACTTTCTAAACGAAACTTTTTTTTACGAGACTTCCCATTTAAAGAAATCGAGCTACTTAAATTTCTTACTCCCAAAAAAGAATCCCCAACTCTCACAATATTCCGCCACTCTCTTTGATATATATATACTATAATACATATATATATATATCTCCTCAAAAAAAAAAAAAAAAAAAAAATGGAAAAAAAATTTTTTTTTCTTTGTATATATCTATATATCTTCCTTGAACATTACTTTTGAAGAGAGATTATATTACCCTTTTTTCGACACTTTTTTTTTTATTTGGAGTGCTTTTTATATTAAAATTGAACTATTTTCTTTGTTCAAATCTTAAACTTCCTATTCTGTTTCACATTCTCGCGTCGCGCTAACGAAAAAAATTTAAAATTAACCCAATATATCCAAAACGAAATTAATATATTACATAACGAAAAATACTTAAAAGAAACTCCCTTTTTTAAAAAAAGAAAAATACGGACTTTAATATAAAAGTCTAGAAAGAATAACCAACAAACCTTTTTTGGTTTTTTTAAATTGAAAATAAATATTTCGTCATTCTATCACTCAACACTAATATAAAAGCAGTAAATCTATCCTCTTATTATAACTCCGAGTTTTTAACCGACTTTTTTATGTAAAAAAACTATTCTTCTATTCTTGAAACTTTTATTACCACCGTATAATTAGTTCTTTGAGTACAATTTTCATATATAATGTTTGCCCCGAGATCTTCAAGACCACTTACTGTTGCTTCTTATCCTCAAAATAATCGTATGAGACGTAAAAAGAAAGGCGAAAATGCTGCTCCCGCTGTTAGTATCTTAATAATATTCTGAGTTATATTTAATTGTTTATAGATCAAACATAATAAAATTAAAAAATTACTTTTTTGTGATAAATATTTTATTAATGTTATGCTGATCTTAATTTGAGATATTATAAAAATTAACAAATTATACGTTTTTAACATTATAGATTGAATTAGAAAGAATTCTTGGGTTAACCGCATCAAAACCAACTTCAATGGCAACAGCACCTTCATTAGATCTCGTAGCCTATGCAGCTGGTTCTGTTGTGGTATTATATAATCATAAAAAAAATAAGCAAGTGGCTTTCTTACATGCATCATCAACCGCTTCTCCATCACCCCCTTCAAATCAAGCAAATTCTGCTTCGTGGTCGAATGCTTTCCCAAATCGTCATACTATTGCTGGGGATGGTGTCCTAAATCCATTAGGTTCTTTGGGTTTAATAGACCCTTCTGTAGCCAGTTCAAATAATGCTAGTAGTTCTTCAAAGAAAACCCCTGTTAGTAATAAAGCAAAACCAATATCTTGTGTGGCATTTTCTCCTGATGGTAATTTCCTAGCTGTTGGTGAGGTATTGTATCGTGTTAAAAATAATATGCGTCAGACGAATATTTCACCTCATGATCTACATTGTTACACGAATCTATCTTATATAATTCATTTTTATTATTTAGACCGGCCATCAACCGCGTATCTTAATATGGGAAGTTCAATCAAGAACACTTATAAATGAACTAAAAGGACACAAGTATGGAGTACTAGCACTTCTTTTCTCACCGAATATGAAATATATCGTATCATTGGGTCTTCAGGTAAGTTGAACCACATAAATCACATCAAATCACAAACAGGTCATTTAATGCATAAATTTATTGACTTTCTTGGTGTTATATTTTAGCATGATGGATATTTAAATGTGTGGAATTGGAAAACGGGCGCAAAAGTCGCATGTAATAAAATCACTACAAAAGTTCACACATTGGCTTTCAGTCGTAACGGATCGTATTTCGTGACGGCTGGTCTGAGACACGTGAAATTTTGGTATTTTGATTCAAATGGTAATCTACCAAAGAAACCAGCCGTGAGTAATTTTAGTTTGTAGTAAAAAACTCTTGTAAATAATTGTATTGCTTAGAAAAAATTGGGTTTAAAAAATATATTAGGGTCAATCCATACAAAAATCTGCTCAAGTTTTGGATGGACGTTCTGGTATATTGGGAGATTTAAGAGAAAACAATTTTGTTGATGCAGTTTGTTGTCAAATATCAGACCACACATATTTTGTTACCTCCAATGGATTATTATGCATGTTTACGGAGGCCAGGTTAATGGATAAATGGGTTGATTTGAAGGTCAGTGAAAGTTTAATTATGAAGAAAATAATAATAATTTTTTTTTTATGCACAATATTCTAAGTAAATTAAAATTTTTGATAAAGTAGGTCAAAGGCGCCTTGTCGATTGCCGTTAGCGAACAATATATTGTGTGTGCATGTACGAACGGAATTGTAAGGTAAATATTTAAAGAAAAAATTTATTTCTATTTCATATAAACTTAATTTGAACTTATGTTTAACCTGATCACAGGTTATTTGAACCGGTAACGTTAAAGTATATAGGCACTTTACCAAAACCACATCCACTAGGAGTTGATTTAACTTTACAAACTGGAACCACATATAATGGTTCTGGTGATCCAAATGAAATATATCCTGATACAATTTCAGTTAAGTTGGACGCTGAAACCGGTAAACTCTCATGTATATATAGCGACCGTAGTTTTTTCATATGGGATATCAAAGACATAAAGAAGATAGGAAAATATCGAAGTTTTTTATACCATTGTGATACAATATGGGGTGTAGAGGTAAGAATTCCTTCTTAAAGTTAATAATTTATTGCAAGAGTATATCATAGAAATGGGATTTTATAATTTTACATAAATGCTCTGCTACGGTATAATCATATAATGTATGCCGTCGATACATGCATTATTTTTCAAGATAATAATTGAAACAAATTCTTTGTCATTTTTTCAGATGATTCCAAGTCGCAATTCTATAGCTACTACTACTTCATTTCCTGAAAATACTTTTGTAACGTACTCTGCTGATAGCACAATTAGATTTTGGAATTTTGATAACAATAATCCTATTTCTGCTGGTGGAAATGAACCTGGATCTAGTAATATTAAAAGGAATATTTATAGCAAAGAATGTATTAAGATCGTTTATGTTGATCCCGACGGAACTTACAAATCTAGTGCTGTTGTTGCCGCTAAAAATGATGAAAATGGTATTATATCAATGTTTTTGTATAAAAATTTATTTATACTTTTATACATTTTTATTAATAATTGAATATTTTAGAATCATCGGATAGTAATACGGGAAATTCTGTTGCGCCAGTTGAGGCTGGCATTCGTACTTTGAGAATTAGTCCAGATGGTAGATTCATGGCATCTGGAGATCGAGGAGGAAATTTAAGGTATTTAAAATTTAATTTTTATGTGTTTATAGTATCATTTAAAATAATTTTCATAATTTTTAGAGTGCATGACCTTGACACCTTTAAAGAAATAACTTATCAAGAAGCACACGATGCAGAAATTTTAACTATTGAATTTACCAATGGATGTTTGCCTGGTAAGTGAAAACAAAAGAAAAATAAATTATCACATAATATCGTAGTAATAGATTATTCATTATTAGATTCGCCGTATTTAATTGCCACTGCGAGTCGAGACAGAATATTGCACGTTTTTGATATTAATAATAAATTCCGATTAATACAAACATTGGATGATCATTCTTCTTCAATTACCGCCATAAAGTTTACTAATGATGGCGGAAGATTGATTAGTTGCGGTGCCGATAAAAGTATTATATTCAGAAGCCGACAAAATGTATGTGATTAATAACGAAAAAAAAAATTGATTTATGCAATCCAATATCAAAGATATTCATTAAAAAAATTTATTTTCTTTATTTAGAATGGCGGGTTTCCTTGTTATGTGACGTATCATAATATATCAGGAAGATCTACAGTATTTGACATGGATATTGATATAACAAACAAATATATTGCTACTGTATCTGGTGAACGTCGATTAAATGTGTTTCATATTGATACAGGAAAGAATGTTCGTTCTTATAAATCTGATACACCCGAAGAAGTCAACGCTCAAGAACAAGGAAGTCTTATTAAGATTTCTTTGGATCCTGGAGGTGTACATGCAGTTACTGGTGGATCTGACAAGAGTATTAGACTCTTTGATTTTTCAAATGGTAATATATTGGGTAAAGTGTTGGGACATTCAGAATTAATTACAGGAGTTAAATTTACACCAGATTGTGAACGTGTAATATCAACATCGGCAGATGGATGTATTTTTGTATGGAAAGTTTCTGATGAATTAGTAACTAAAATGAGACAAAAATTTTTGGATAGAAGTGGAGTAGGTCAATCGATGGAAAAAATCTCACCTCACCTTTCACCAACACAAACTCCACCACCATCTCAACCAAGAATGACTATGCCAGCTCAGAAACCACAATCACTTATGATGGATCTTCAAGCGAGTGATGGTCAAGAACCAGAATTTACAGTACGAAGAGCACCTTTAAAAGCTAAAAAATCTCTCGGATCTCTTACACCCGCAGATCTTCAATCCGAAGAATCTTTGAAAAAGCCAAGAAGACCCGCATCATTTTCTAATGATAACACAGAACAATTTAAATCTGCGCAAGTTACACCTTCTCCAAGACCTGTATCAGAATTTTCTCCGACATCTCCTAGATCATCTGAGTTTTCAAATAGTCGTTTACCCCAACCTTCTTCACCACCGTCCCGACCTGTAGTTTCTATAGCTGATGTAATGTCTACACCACCAAATAGTCCATCATCACCAAATCATGCAAAAAGAGAGTCATGGAAATTACTAAGTTGGGCTAAAAAGAAGAGTTCTAAAGACAAAGAGGAAGAGAGAGAGAAACCTAAAGATTCGGCAGAAAAAATGACTGCAAACATCACGTCAGATAATGGATTTCCTGTTCAAGATATTCGTATTCCAATTAATATTGAAAAGAAATTACCCGCTATACCTGGTAAATCAATTCCTAAAGTCAAGTCACGAAGTAAACTACGCCAAGATTCAACTAAATCTATGTTGAGAATCGATTCAAATGATACGAATGATAATGAATTTAGTTCATTTTCTGATATGGATGAATCATTAACTCTATCACCGCCTTTATCATCTAATCGTCCTCGGCCTACGATTGAAGACGATTTCGGTGATGATGATGATGAAGATGATATTTCTTCACCGAATGCAGGGGAAAATTCGTCGAATGATGATAATGAAGATACCGAAACAATTTATATTGAATCGCAAGGAGAAGAGGAATTTGATGAAACTATCGATGATGAAGGTAATTCTTCTAATAGAAATCGCCGTAAAGGTAGTTTTGTTGGAAGTATTAAAGTTGTTGAATTAGACGATAGAGCAAAATCGCCTTCAGGAAGCGATAAAGACATCGAAATCGAAATTAGCTATGAAGGGGAGCAAGAAGAAAATGAAGAAGAGGATGATGTAGATAGCGGAGAAGATAATGCCAAGAAGTTGGAAATATATTTACAAACTCCTGTACAAAGTTGTTTTGGTGAGAATATACATGATCAAAATTCTGAAGAAAATTCTGATCAAAAGTCAAGTGATGCAATTTCAAAAAAACGTCAGAGTTTTACAACGAAATTTTATTCTGGGAGTCATATAACTGCGAATGGTGGAAGAAATAGTTTAGTGGAAGCATTAACTAAAATCATGGGAAATCCTGAAGGAAATGATGATTTTAATGGAGAAAATGAAGATAAAATTGAAAAAGCTTTAGAAATTTTAGAGAGAAAAGCTAATGAAATGGCTATTAAAGAACGTGAAGCTAACGTTGAAGACAAGCAACAGCAACCATCATCACCTATTATTACTAATAATAACACTGATAAAAAGACGTTCCCGACTTCTCCCTCGACACTTACTAAACATGATAAAGTGGAACAAGTGGAACAAGATAAAAGCGAAAGTATAATTATCGAAGATGAATCCAAAAAAATCATTGAAAAAGGTTATGGTCTTGGCATTACTGTTGATGATAAAGTTGGCGATAATGATTCTGATACTGATGGTAATAATAATATTTTTTGTTTCTACTCAATTTATTGTTTTTATAATAATATAACTAAAAACTTCGTTTTTTTTAATAGAAGCAATTACTCGTCATAGTACAAGTAATACACTGACATCAGATAATGAAGATGGTATAATGAAGGATGTGATAATGTTGACTGATTTGTTAGAGAAAGTACTTACAACATACAATAAAGCGTCATCTAATAAAAAGAATGAAAGTATCACCAAATTACTTTCTGAAAGTTTGAAAGGAATGATGGAAGATATTCAAAAAACTATTGGTATAGAAGATAATAAGCAACAACAACAATCGAAAGATAAGTCACCTAAAGTACCAGAAATTGTTGAGCCAATTATCAGTAGTAATATTGATCATGATGATGAAGGTGATGTAGAATCAAACGTTTCTTATACGACAGCATTAACGACAAATGGTGTTCAATATTCGCCTCCAATCAATAATACTAATAATTTAAGTAATGATTCAAATACATTGTCACCACGTCCAGAACAATTATCGGAAGATAATGCACAAAATTTATTAGAAAAATATTCTGATTTATTGGTTAAAATGGTCGAAGACAAGATATCAAAAATTAATACTCCACCGCCATCAAATAGTATTCTCAATGGTAATACACCATTAGTAACTTCATCTGTTCTTTCCAATGGAACTAATAGCACTTCTAATAGACCTTCTAAAGGTAGAAGTTTTAGTGGCGTAATACCTGTGGGTATTGGCAGGTCCAAAACCTCGAAATCAACTAGATAATTATAAAAATAATGAACTTTTGGGTTAAGATTAATATATTTATAAATACATATCATATATATTTATTGCACATATCATGGATTAGAGGTGAAAATGAGATTTTTATTAGTATTAAATATCTTATAATACAGTATAAATATTCTTCAAACATTTTAATATTTAATATGAACAAAAAAAATGAAAAAATGTCTAATTATAATGTAAAAAAGAACACTTAATATTTTTTTTAATTTATTATTAATTTATAAAAAAAACTTTTTTTGGTATATCGAATTATATAATAAACAAAAGTTTCTTATTATAGAAAATGATTCTTTACTTATTATGAAAGTCATTGTTAACCTAATTTGACCTGAATGATATTCCAGTTAGATATGCTCAAGTTCATAAAAGTATAAAAACTAGATTCGCCCAATTCTTTGCCACGTAAAAATAGCTTCACTACCAATTTTAACAATACTCAAGTTAGGCAAGATACAGTCCACATCGGATTTATTACTAAGAAAATAATAAATAAATAAATAAATAAATAAATATTGTAGAATACCTGCAATAGCCAGTTTTTATCAAATACATAGTCATTTATGTTCCCGATTAGGATATCAAAAGTCACGGGCAAACTTTTTTTTCAGTGATCGTAGAAAGACGACATTAGATTCGTCATGACGAGATGCATCGAATATGATATTCTCATGTCTCTAGCCTCGATATATAACGAGTTATTCAAAAAAGTCTCTAAACTAAAAATTGCAAATAACTTTCATCTATTGAGGCTAGAAACATGAAAATACCACCATTCGATGCGTTTCATAATCGAATCTAATGAGCATTGATCCATCCCTCTACGATCGATAGACGATGTAAAGCTTTGATATTTTTGCGTCCAATTCGGTAAAACATTATTTGGCATATTGAATTTTCGAAAATCACTTTTTTATGCAAAATGTCGAGATGTTACATCGTTTATTGGTGAGCAAAAGCTCATTGGATTTGTCATAATAGACGCATCGAATGGTGGTATTTTTGTGTATCATCACTAGATGAAAAGTTATTGGTATTAACTTTTGTGAATTATTATTTATCGAGGTTAGAGACATGAAATATCACTATTCGATGCGTCTCTATGATCGTCTTTCCGGATGACGAATTAATGCGGTCTAACATTCAAAAAAAAGTTTGCCTGCTGAATTTTGATTAACATTTGCACCACTTGGACTACCTTTTTCAAGGAATTTTTTTTTTTACAAATAAAAACATTTGTTCCTTATTCCTTGCAAGAGAATGTGCTACAGACTATATACCATAGAATTTCTACCCGTTTAATAAGACCTCAAGCACCTAAGTAATTAATTAATTTGGAGCTTGTAACCTTAGGAAAAGATTAAAATCCACACGAATTCAAGTTCACAAATTTTTTTAGTTCCAATTTGACCAAATGATATAGTCATAAAATAAACACCAATAATGTTTAATCTAAACATTTTATCTGCATTTTCAGGAAATTTCTGTTGCAGGAAACCCCATGCAATACCAGTATTATTTATTAATCCAATTTATAATTTTCACTTTAACCAATTTTATTGGCTATTCCTCATATTTTTTTTATTGTAATAACATGGAATACATTCTCCTGGTACTCCTAAACTATTCAATTCGGTAGAAGCTTTTTTACAAGAGTTATTATGTTCCAATTTTAATAAATTTTTTTTAATTCATAATATAACCTTCAAGGTATTTTGTTTTCTAGAGACAACCATTCTTGAGAATGCTTTTTACTAAGTCCTGTACTCCACTCGTTACTAATGCTACTTTTCCATTAATAATTTTAAATGAAAAAAGAAAACCGATATAAATTTTATCAATCGGGCAATTAGCCAGAATTAGAATTTTAAAGAACTCGATACTAATATCTGATATGGAAAAAAGATAATCATTAGTTGATAGACAGGAATTTCTATTTTTTCTGAACATCTTTATTGATCCGTAACTCACTTTTCTAATTCTAGGATGACCCATTTTAACATCATTTGATTGTAATTTGCAAAGCAAAAAAATTCACGAGCATCATGAGCATCATCTAAATTTGGCGTCTCAAATATATCTTAATATTTGTTAGTAAGATAAGATGAGGTTAAGCAAAAATGCATCCCGTCGATCATTAATAAAATTCAAAAGTTTCTGTCGTTAGCATCTTTTGTGAACAAATGTCTGAATCTACTTTATCGACTGCCTCAACATCTTCCAAAGTCAATAATAACAATTCAGCTTCGTCACCTACAACCTCTAAATCCATATTTTCGTTTTTTAGTTCGTCTTCTAATCATAATCGTCAATCTTCACAGCAACTTGTTTCTCATGCCATCGATCAAAGTAAAAAAGATAAAATGTCCTACCGTCATCACAGTGTCCCTTCTATAGAAGTAAAAGAGACAAATACTGTGTGCAAGGACTATGACCCTAGCACAGGAAATAAGATGATTAACAAATATATGCTAATTAGAGAATTGGGCCGAGGAGTGCACGGGAAAGTTAAGTTAGGAAAAGACATGGAAACAGGTGAATTGTTTGTAAGTATATCCCTTTTTTAATATTGAAAAATACATTAATTATTGTAATTATATCTAATAAAAATAAGACTAGTTAATTTAACAATATTAATAAATATAAAGGCTATAAAAGTTGTTGACCGTGCTACACGCCGTCGTTTGGGACAACGTAACAATGATCTTACAAATGAACAAAAAATTAGAAAGGAAATTGCGATAATGAAAAAATGCATCCATCCACATGTTGTAAGATTAAAAGAAGTTATTGATAATCCGGCTAGTAGAAAGATTTATATGGGTATGTTGGATTGAACACTAGCAAGATAGAGAGAGAACATTGTGGGGTTTGTAGTAAGCTTTTGGGTTTTTTTATTGTAACCTTATTTATAAGTATTTTTAATAATAAAAATTTTATTTTAATAGCTTAAATTTTTTTAATTTTATTTAATCATATTTTGTTTATTCAATTGGATCTTTGTTATTTATTTTAGTAATTGAATATATGGAAGGTGGAGAAATACAATGGAAAAATGAAAATGATCAACCTGTTATGAGTATTGATAAGGCAAGGCGAATTTTTAGGGATGTTGTGGTGGGTTTGGAATATCGTGAGTGAAAATATTTATGTTTATTTATTTGTTATTATGTAATCAAACATCAATTATATCTTAATTAATTAATATTTATTATATAGTTCATCATCAAGGCATTATACATCGCGATATAAAACCGGCCAATTTATTGCTTACAGGCGATCAAGTAGTTAAAATTTCCGATTTTGGTGTATCACATTTTAGTCAAAGAATATTATCTTCACAAGGGAAAAATCAGATAAACACAGATGATACAGATTTAACAAAGACCGCTGGTAGCCCAGCTTTTTTTGCGCCAGAATTATGTTTTCCTGGTAAATAAAAAAAAAGATGGCATCATATAATTAGGACTTATTAATATTGATTTACACTCATTTTAAGGTGACATAACAAGAGATATATCTCCTGCTTCGATTATTTCAGAAAACGCGATAACCTCTTTTGAATCAAAATCAAAGTCGGATAGTAGTGTCAATTTGCGAGCACAACGACCTCCTATTACAAAAGCAATTGATATATGGGCACTTGGCGTGACTCTTTATTGCTTTGTTTTTGGTCGATGTCCTTTTATAGCCGACACAGAATTTGAGTTATTTTTCAATGTTATACCAAAACAACTTCTAGAATTTCCCAATGATATACCGATAACGGATGATTTAAGAGATTTGCTTACGAAATTATTAGAAAAGGATCCAAATAAGCGAATCACTTTGGAAGAAGTCAAGGTAAAATTTTTGTTGTTAGAAATAATAGTTAAAAATTCGGCTCATTTTTTTTTCCTTTTTTTTAGAAACACCCGTGGGTTATCGCGGATTTAACAAATCCAGAAAAATGGCGTGAAGAAACAGATCCAAAGAAATATAAGGCTGTAACAGTGACCGAAGAAGAAGTCAAAAGTGCCTACACTTTGAAGGCAAGTTACGATAATTATTACGTAAAATATATTTAAATATTTACATTCTATTCTTCCTTATTTTAGGAACGATTAAAAAAGAAAATTCGTAAGATTTCATTATCACTCGGCAATCTTACCAAAGGAAGTCTCCGTAAACGTTCCAAATCCATATCAGAATCACCATCATCTATAGGTAATTATTTCGTAATGGGAAATAAGTTTATTGATTTTCTTTAGGCTTTACATTATCAACACCTTTTATTAGGTTCACCTGTCAGTTCACCTCTCAGTTCACCTCTTATGACCCGTAATTATCCAACGACAACACCACCTTCTCCAATTAATATTTATCCACCTGATAAAAATCAAACATTGCAAGTTGCTCACCAACGTCATAGTCTCTATGGATCTAGTTTTCCTGAAATATATGCACGTCAAAGATATAAGGATATAGAGAATTATGTTGAAGAAGATAGTCCTTCGTTATCATCGTCATCATCTCGTTCAACTATCGCAACAAATTCACAACAGTGGGATAAAGTTGAGCATAATTTACCAAGACAACTTGCAATGAAAAGACGTTCAAACAATTCACATAGTTCATTAAGTAAAAGTTGGATTTATAATCCAAATGAAGATTCTAACGAAGTTGAAAATGTAGTTGTACAATATAAAAACATTGAATCTGATTCGTCGAGTAATAATAAGTTACGTATGGACAATGGGAAAAATAAACATTTAATGGTAGTTAGTGGAACAAATCAAACTTTGCCCATGAGTTCTTTAGTACCATCGTCATCAATCGAAAATGGTCTAGAAACAACCAGTAGAGAAAATATAGAAATTCTTGATACTATGGATAGTGACGAGGATGATGTCGGAGTTGTATTTGGAGGGAATGCGTCACGAGGATGGCATACGTCACAAGTTCAAAATACTTTAAACGATTCGAATGATTCGAACAATTCTAACAATTCTACTAATTTATGAGTTAGTTTAACTAGAATGTTATTTAGTTAGGAAAAAAAAATTTCCATGTTTATTTTTATTCCATTTTTTTTTTAATAAAAACATTTCTTTCAACTCGGCTAATCTGCATAAGAATTTTTGATTGCTCCGGAACATCTACAATTTTAAACCATAAGAAAATAAACAAACCATTAGATTACAATTGATTTACAACCTTCTCAAAAGATTAAATTAAATATATTTTTATTATATAAAATTTTAAATTAAAAATATAACACCACATCATCATCTGTTTTGTTACATTGCTATCATAGATTTTATAATACCAAATAAATAATTAGATTAAATAAATTCTATAATATACATTACAAATCCTGATGGGTTATTACTTTATCTTTATGGAAATTTGTCAATATATTTTTTCTGATTGTGAAATCATCGATTTTACTGGCTGAAACTGTACCAGATTTAATGATTTTATCTAACCTAGCAATTTCATTATCAACATAATTATTCTTATCTTTAATTTTTTCCATAACTCTAACATAATATAAAGCAAACCTAATAAAATTTTTAAGAATGTTAGTGATATTTATAATATTGAATAAAAAAAAAAAAATTTTTAAATTTACGAACTTTGAATCCAATTTTTCTGCAGCGTCTTTTGTTTCTGCGATAACTAGATCAATATCTTTCTGAGTGTTTGCATTCGTAAATTTGACTACCAAAGCATCTAATTCAGGTAATCTACCAGCCTATATATACAATAATACAAATCAGACTTAAATAACTCTCATAATAGTAAACCAAACTTTTATAATTATTACCTCCTCAGATAATTCTCCACCAACAAGACGATGCGTTCCACAATTTTTGTTCAAGAAATCAATAAAATCTTGTTCCGTTCTTCCACCTTGATAATCAATCGTTGTTTTATTTTCTCCTTTTGGGAAAAATTTAATCGTCGGAAATCCACGAACATCATACTTTTTGGCGACACTTTCATGTTTTGTAGCATCAATATTGGCTACGATACACTAATTAAATTGTTTAAGTGGGAAGGGGAACTTGTGAATTTTCTCAATAATATATTAAAAACGCATAATTACGTTAAAAATCATAGTATTACATACATCAGATTCATGAGCATAATCTTGAGCGACCTTTTCGTAAGTTGGAGCTGTTGATAAATTTTATTAGACTATTATACATTAATAGTATCACATTATAGGATTAAAATTTCTTACCAAGGTTTTTACAATGTCCACACCAAGGAGCATAAAACTCGACCTTAAATAATATAAAATAAATACGTATTCAATATTTTAAAATTTAACATAACCAACGTAAACCTAAACAATTCGGCAAAATACCAATGCATTCTTCTTAGGATCCAAGGCAATTTCATCAAAATTTTTGGAGGTAAGTTCCGTGACCGAAGATATGGTTTTCTTAACTCTAGATCTCATGCCTAATTATATCAAATATTTCGTAAAAAATATTTTTTTCGTATATACTACATAACACATCAAATAAATTACCGCTTTTTTCTTCAACAAAAGAGATTAAACTTTCCAAATCGCGTCCTTTATCATATTCATCAGGATTATCTACTACACCTTTATTGAACCATTTCAAAGTAGGGTATCCACCAACTCCAAAACGATTTCCTAAATCCTTGTGATTATCTAGACAGAGAAATAATATTAGCATTGGATTTAAAATTAGAAAGAATAACATAACAACATTACATTACCTGCGTCAACCTTTGCGATGATTACTTGATCTTTGGCATGTGAAAATGAATCGGCAAGTTGTTCATAAATCTAAAGGCTCAAAAGATTAGAATCGGGAAAATTAAATTAGATGGTTCAAATACGTTCATTAACTTACGGGCGCCAAGTTCTTGCAGTGACCACACCATGGAGCAAAAAATTCCACTAGTGCAAATTTATCTTTACCAACTATTTGATCGAAATTAGTCGGCGTTAGATCTAAAACGTTGCTTTCACTTGCAAAACAACTAACGGTAAGCAATAAGAGAATAGTCAAAAATGATAATTTCATGTTTGAAAAAAATTAAAATTCAGTTGAGTTGTGGGCTACCAAACGACCGAGTTCCAAAACGGTAAATCGCGATAATTAAATAAATTAAATACGTGGCAACATCTTATTTTTTCTTGTATATGGGAATCATTATTTATTATTGGATGATAAGATACATTACTAATATATAACCGTGTTGACCATCATGACTTTAATGTTACACGTATAATTAACCTTTCCCAATAAGATCTAGTGCTTCACCAAGTTTTAGATAAAGTTAGTATGATGACAAAACTTGGAGTATAGAAAACAGATACTATTTTTCTCCTATTATATATGGGATTATGCTAGGGTTCCTCAAAATCGAATCAAATTGAATATAAAGCTAATTTGAATTTGTCAAATCAAATTAGATTCAAATCAAATTCAAATCAAATATCAAATATTTGTCAAATTGACCAATTAAATTAAAGAATTTTCAAATCAAATCAAATCAAATTCAAATCAAATTAAATTAAGCTGATTTGAATTTGTCAAATTCGAATCGAATTCAAATCAAATGTCAAATGTCAAATCAAATTGCGGAACCCTAGATTATGCATCATAAATAATGTATTTTTAAATAAAAAAGATATAAATTAGCAGAAAAAGATCATTAAAATACTTGTTAGGTATACTCTTTTTTGGTTAGATTTTACAAGATGAATTTGAAAAAAATGGTTGTAAAATTATTATATTATTTATTATTATTATTAATCTATTATTTAATTTTAATTTTAATTGATTTAGTAATAGAATATCAATCTGCCTAGGATTCCACTTATTTCTAATAAAGGTCACTACTCATCAGAAATATAAAGTAGAATTCATATGTAAAAAATTTTGAAGATCCTACTAAACTGTTGTTAAGTCTGAAGTGTTTATGTTATACAATAATGTTATACCTCACATTGATCTTGTCTAATTTGATGATATAATTTTTGATAGACATATATTTACTTTTATTATTGACACATCAAAAATGATACTTTTACCAAACAGACATCCAGACATTGCATTCATTTTGCATAGTATTATATAATCCTTCATTACACTTTAGACTAATAATGTAACATAGAAAAAAATGCATATAACTAATAAATAACATAATACAGACATAATAAATTACATAATAAAATTAAAAAAAGGTAAAATGTGAAAACACAACAAGACAGAATATATATATGCAGACAGATACTACATGCATAAAAGCATATCTAACCATATATGTCTTTCAGCTAAAGCTTTGGATAATAAAAAGGAAATATTACACTAAATTATTATGATTTTTTCCTTTTTACTAATAGAATCACTAGTAAAATTACCATGGTGCCAAAAGTCTATAATAACTACTCCTAGAGCACTATAATGAAAAGTTACAATCACGTGACTTTTAGCTTGCATTATGGTATTATTCACTAATATGTAAAATTTACCAATGACAAATAACATGTAATGAATAAGTTTTTACCTATTCAAAAAAAATAAAGTCTCTCAGATAAATATAAATAGTGAACTAGAGATTTGGGTTAAAAATTCAACTTTAAATATTTAAATTACTAGATAAAAAACTATACTATATAAAATAAAAAACTATTATACTCATTTCTTTTATGTTTAACCTTTATCTTCACATTTCTTTGTACTTCTTTAATAATATAATAAATATTAAATTTGTTAAATCAATATCTTATGCATAAGAATCTTTCATATTTGACCTTTATTCATTCGTACTTCTCTAATAATTAATAAATAATAACATAAATTATCTGTTATGTAAATAATTTGGAATTTTTCATAATTATTTTTATGAAAATAACTTTGTACAGTATATTTCTTTTTATAATAAAAAAAAATATTACATTTATTTATTGATTATTATTTTACCTGAGAAAAAGTAAATAAAAATTCGTATATATGAAGATGATACTGTAGATTTAGAGATTTTTAGCTTAAGAAAAAAAGAGAAAATTTTACGTGTATTTTACGTATATTTTAAAAAAAACTATAATTTTTTAATTAAATTTTAATCAAAAAAAAAGATAATGTCCATAAAACTTGCATCCTTTTGCTATGTTCACAACCCTAATTCAAGAATATACTGTTAAAGAGATTACTGGTACTATAAGAACTGATGGTGATAATTTAACAAATATCATCTATTTGAATTAAAGTTTTCATCCCCTCAAATTAAAATATTAAAACAAAAATTAAAAACTTCAAGATCGGTCAGGTAATCTTTTTGAAGGGGAAATTCATAAGCCATGAGAGATGGTACATTGTATGTAATCCTTATTTTTCTATATTACTGTTTTTATTATATAAAAATTTCATAAAAAAACTCTTTTTTTTGTATTTGTTATTTATATGTAAAATTAAGAGATCTCTTTTACATAAAACACTAAGGTGAATACTACTTAATTAAGTTGATGCCAAGCTTAGACTTTAATATTATACCTTCCGTTGGTATAAATGGTATAAATATAATGGTAGTAGGATTAACCACTAGGATAGTAACAAATATCAATGGTCAATTGACCTTAAATTTTTACATCAAAGAAAATGTAGGTGACCGAGAGTCAAATGAATCCTGGGTTGAAACTAAACATGATGCTAACAACAGATATCTAACGAATAAAATGAACTCAATTAATCAAAGCATAAGGTCTACTGTCTACAACTGCCATCTTAGTGGGAGTAATGCAGTATGTGCCTCCAATTGTTGACTATGGCATTTGTAATGGCACCATAGGTGTGGTTACTGACTTACTGACGTAAACCTTCCTAATCAGTGTGTTCAAGTTGTGTTCTCTATTAGGGATCAATAATAGAAGTTGATGTTTACACATACCTATATTTTAATGTTAACAGAAATAACTTGGTACATCCACTCAGCTCCCGTTGCAAAACTGCTTTGCCCTCACTGTCTACAAGACCCAAGGATTGACCCTACCAAAAGTCATCCTCACATTATATGGTAACATCTTCTCCTGATCAAGTGTATATCGCCCTCAGCAGGCGTTCCACATGAGATAATGTCAGCATATTTCACCTCAACAGTTTAGCATTCATGGTTGATTTTACCATCATTTATGAATACCAGAGACTTAATACCATCGCAACCACCAACCCCATAAGTTTTCATAAACTATCACCCAAAAAAAACATTTTTCTCTCTTTTTTGTCTTAGTATTATAATAAATATAAACCAAATAAAAAAAATTTCATTTATTTAACATAAATTTATTAAATTTTATTACCCGCATGAATGTTACACGCGCAATAAATGAAAAATAAAAAAAACCAGATCACCGGATCACTAACCCGTTCTAGGTATAAAGTACTGGCTAGTTAAGGTATAATTTTCAGATCATGTGATCGTACGGGTATATGGTGATTTACTATATCCAGTGTAACTATACGTCTAAAGTAATATTTTTTATAAACTCATAATACACTAATGGACTAGTATTTAATTATTATTAAAAGGTTATTGTCCGAGCGTAGTGAGGACTTTATATTGTAGAGCACTTATAACGAATTAATGATTTTGGATTAACCCATGAAATTTTCCTTC
>JADRCO010001012.1:0-23591 GCA_021464525.1 Rhizophagus sp. LPA8_4_AMF
TTAGCATAATTTTGGAAAACTAAAGTGGCCAGATAATTTTGATCGCTATGTGTATAATAATTATGGAAAAAGTTAATAAATTATATATTTTTTTATGATATTGAAAAAATATGAATAAAGGGTATATACGATAAATTTTATAGTATGCTTATCAGAGATATACAGTACATATTTCATGTGAGGGATTGTTATCATGATCTTGATCAAGAAATTTATTTTTTTTCCATAATAAACTTTTAGATAATTTACGATACAAAATACTATGTTTATCATTTTAATTTATTGTAAAGAAAAAATAATGATACGTAATTTTTCGGTATCCCGTTTTTTTTTTTATATAATTTAGACACGAATTCATAAGGGGCTCTATTATCAATCGATTAGGAATACAAATTTTACATTCGTCTATTAAAATTTTAATCAACTATTTCATAGAAGTTATGCCTTTATACAACACACAAACCATACATAATAGGAAAAAAATAGTGGATGTTTTCTATGCTAACGATAAGATAAAAAATAAAAATTTCACTAAAACCTATTATATAAAATATATTAAAAAATAAAATCTAAATAAATTAATTTGTTATATGTCTATAAAAATAAAGTTTTTGATTTATTTTGGTTTCTTAAAACATAAGAACTGTAAACTTGTATTTTTTCTACCATCAACCAAAAATTGTTTCACACTGCTCAATTCAGAATCTAATCGATCAGTTCCTGATGTAGTATCATATAACTGCTCAATCGTCGTATAAATAAGCTGTAATGTTTCCTGTGCTTGTGGTGTAACATATTGTGATAATGTTTGATTCATAAATTCAATTTCCAGTGTTGCCTATATATCAACAAATATATAAGTTAGTTAAATTAATATATTACTTATGTCCTTATATTAACTATCTTACCTGACACATTCCACCTAAACTAAATTTTTCTACTTTTTGAAAAGCTTCAAGACAATCGATTGCCATAGATTCCAATAATGCTGTTAATGCACGATTAATTAAAGGTTTGGCAATATCACTAATTTGTGCATGAACAAGTACAAGTGATAATAAAGCTTCGTATACAAAGGAATGTACTTCTAAAAAAGGGAATAGGTATATTAGCAAAAAATTCTTAAATAATTAAAATAATAAAAAAAAACAATAAAAATAAATATCTTCTTTACCTCCAGGTTTGGATATATTAGACCAGTCAATTTCATTTGATAAAATTCCATTTATAATAATATTACGAACAATTTCAATTTTACGTTTTATATAATCATCAAATAAAATACCATCAAGTTGGTCAACAACGGTATTGAGTGCCTATTAATAAGGAATTAATTATCGCATTATATTTTTAATAAATTGCTTATTAAACTCTTTTAATGTATTCGATGTATATAGTTTTTTAAGATAAAAGATGCTTACTTGAGTATCATCAGCCATGCTACATTTATAAGCGGTTTCAAATTGATTTACAATTCTTGGTATCATTAATTGTTTGAGATTAGAAAGATTGCTAATAGTAAGCAATATTCTTGAATCCTGTTATAAAAATATACTAATTAAAAGTTTACAATAAAAAAATGATGATAATTTTAAACAACAGTTTATATACAATACCATTTGGGATGGATCAATCCTTGATTTGTGAATAATATCCGTAGGTTCTCTTTCAACAACAGGTTCAAGCGGAGTATATTCTGTAAAAACAAGATGGACTAAACCTTCCAAGTAAGCATACAAAGAATTTAAGAAAGTTTCTTTAATCTTCGACAAATAATTTTCAGGTATTGTTGTTGATTTCTTAACAAAAAAATCAAAAGTGTTAACTTTAACTGAATGGAAATTAAATAATTGCTTTAATTTTTTTAAATTAACTTACATCGTTATCTTTGTCTGATAAATAATTTTGACTTGCGATTTTATAAGCACTGCGGGAATTATACTTGTGAAAAATATGAAAATTGCGCAAAAAATTGGTGATTTCACGATTATCCTGATCAAGAGTCCAATCCTCAAGCAAATAGAAATTCTTCGCATCTAAAAAATAATTATAATGACTATTTATAATTATAAATATTATAAGAATTGTAGTAAAACTTACCTGCATTCCACGCTTCACATATTACTTCTAAGAAACGCCATCTGGCTTGATCCATTAATTGAGATAATGTGCCAGAAGCATCAGATGCCATATTTATAGAATTAATATCATTTACACATTCATTCATTTCATTAAGAATTCTTGTTAAAAAGTAACAAGTAGTTATTGAATCAGAATGAAGTGGAACGAATGACGGATTTTCATATTTAATAGTTGGTGTATCAGGTATTTCATTAGGCACCGGTGAAAGAGCAAAGAGCTCTGATAGAAATGAAGCATATAGCTCTATAACCCCACTTGCCATTTTTTCACATTGGTCTACTTTTCGTAAATCCATTCCTTGACGCCTACGCTTATTGGCACTTAACACTGCAGGACTCTATAATAAAACAATAAAAATTTTAATGTTAATCAAATAATCAAATCGTAAAAAAAGATATTATAGTAAAACCTTACCTTTTGGAATTTTCCATCCATAAAAGACTTACTTAATTTCCAAAAGTCTGGTAAACATCTTAAAAGTAAATCAGATAAGGATTTCACAATCTCTAATATAGCCTTCCACATTTGCACATCCATCTCTTTTCCAGCTTAATTCATTTATTTGAAAGATAAAATTTATAATACCTGTAAATAAGATATAATGGAGTAAAAAATTATACTGTCTCTAGTTATATTCACCTATTAAGGAATCGAAATCTCTAATATTGACATTTCTAATGGATTTTTTGAGTCGAATTGCCAAATCCTTATCACTACTGGAATTTTTTGGAAGTGTTTCCTTCAAAGCTAAAAAGTTTAATTTAAAAATATTGTTATAAGAATTCTATTTAATGAAACCAAAAAATTTCTTTTTTTTAAAAAAATGACAAACCTTCTATTTTACTCAGCTGTTCTTTATATGACTCTTTGAGAAGATCAATAATAAATTTATATTGACTATCAAGATAATGCCATACTGGGTCTTCCGCTGTTTCAAGCTCCAGCAAAATACTAAAAGATTAAAAAATAATGTTAGACTATGTTATCATAAAATAAACATGTAATATTCTTACTTTATAGTCTTTTCTTGTTCTTCCATTGACCTCCAAGGTTCAGTCAATTGCTTAAATAACTGATCTTTCATCTCCTCCATGATTTTATCAACTTCTAACCAAACTTTATCAAAAACTCTCCTATATTGAACAGAAAGTGCAGTTTCATCATATTCTCTTTCTGAGGAGTAACTCCCTGATCCATTAGTGTCAGCTCCTTCTACTCCCATAGTAGAATCTAACACAACCTTTCCTTTCTTATAATCCCTAATTGCCACATCGTATTTTTGCTATATTAAATAACTATTAATATTGAACATAGTATAGTTATCCTGCATCTTGTTTAAAATACCTGTTTAATAGAATCCATAAGATTGCTAGGTAAATTGAAGAAATATTTATATTTTTCTAACACACTCAAAGTGCTGCGAATTTTCTCAGCTTTGTTTCTGTTAGCTAGAACCGGACCAAACAATTGTTCAGCCCTATCACTAGCCTCTTAATATTTAATCAAATAGGTAAAATATAATAAAATTAATATTACAAATTACAAAAAAAATATTTAAAATGTAATTGAAAATTACATACCAGATAAAGCTTTGTCTAATCTACTAACACCATAGTCATTTTCAGCATTCAAACTTTGTGCTTTCATTTCACCATAAACAGTATCTATTGTATTTTTAGCACTCACGAATCTATCAAAATTATCTTGAACCAAACTACGAAGTTCTTCAGATTTTTGATCCAAAGTATATCTTAAAAATTTTGATCCTCTCAATAAATCCGCATAAGGAGTATCGTTGTGAACTTTATGTAAAAAAAACTTCGGATTGAAAGACTTTGTGCCAACGAGAATTTGCAATTCTAGAAAATTTTAATATAATAAGCGAGTCAAGTCCACGGATTTTTTTTTTCCACTGAATAAATTATAAATATAATTACTCTCTTTATCGAAATCGTCTAAACCAAATTTACCAGGTGTATCTTGGCTGAAAAATCGAAGGAATATGAATAAATGAAATTGCAAAACCATTAATCAACAAATTACTTAAAGTTTACCCTAAAACACTTTTCTTTAAACCAAGAGGGTCAACATCATCGCTCAATTCATCCCCAACAATACCATTGTTAAAATCATTCATCGAATATCTCACAGACTTTCGATTATCTGGCTCTTCTTCCCAATATTCCGGATTAAGGTTATCAAGTCCATAGTGTTTAAGAACTTTTTATCATTTTCAAAACGAATGGTTTATTTTACAGTTCAAAACATGTAATAAAGTGGAAATTGTTAATATTTTAATATTCCTTCTAAAAATTGGACAGCCAAAGTATTATTTTTTTTTGAAATGAAAAAGATAAAATAAGTTAGAAAAATAGAAACCTGCTGCTTCCTCAGAGAATTGAGTATCGTATATAGATAATCTATACATAAAGGTAGATTAATAAAGTATTCAATTAACAGCAAATTCGATTGACTTTCGAATTTAAACGATTTCCCAGTTCGAAAATTTGTAATTGGATATCGTAGTACACGTGTAAGTCGTGTAACTGTGTATACTTTTACCAAAGATATAGAAAAAATAACTTCTCGAAAAAATAGATAGGTATGATAGAGATGTCTTTATTAAAAGAAAATAATATAAAAAAAAAAATATAAATTTCTTAAAAGGAGTGCTTCCCTTTGCATTATCATTAACAAAATATATAGATTTTATCAAAATATTACTTAATGTTTATATGATTCTCCAAATATTTAAATTTTTTCAAGCATTCTCATACTTAGTTCATATACCGTAAACGTTGAACCTGCCGCTGGCAAACTATGAAATGAAATATAACAATAATAGTACCCAATTCGTCGAAATATTGAGAAAAGGTTGATATTATTAAATTATTACATACCTTCTCAAAACTTATTAAACAGGTTTTTGTTTAAAAAAAAAATTATAATTATTATATCCAGAAAGAAAAAATGATTTATTAAATTATATACTCACTTGTGGGAGTCATTCCTCGCGTTAATGCTCTCGCGCCCCCATTTTTATATATTGAACTTATTGTTGTAAATACATAAAAAATTCCTTTGGGTGGGTTTTTCTGATTTTGGACCTACAAAATTAAATTGTCAATAATATACCATATCAACTATAACAAATAATTATATGTAAAATATATCTCACTTTAGATTTAACAACGTCGAGAGGGTAACAGCATAGCCAATATGAACAACCTCCAAAAGAGCCAGCAAGCATCAATTTACTTGGAGGTAAACTATCAGGACTATTTCCTTCTAAAGTTAATTTCCTTTTAGCAAATTCAAATCCAGAATAAAATCCAGCACATGCAGGTATTTCGCGTGCAACAGTTGCCCAAAATCCACGATATAACCCGTTACGAATACCAAATTCTCTTATCAAATGTTTTGAACAGTCAATAGGTCCCTTATAAATAAGTCCGCTGTTTCCGGCCGTCGCTTTAGACCTTCCATACTGCGCCTGCATTTTAATTTTGAGCAATTCGACGGGTGATAAAAGCACGCTGTTGATTGCTCCTATTTTGGATTAGCACACATTACAAGATTAATTTAAACAATAAAAAATTTTCATACCTGCGCCAGCACCGGCGAGTGCTATCTTATAAAGAGCCAATTGCTCATTAGGAGACGTGGCTTGGAAAGCTTTTAACCGCGAATATGCTGCGAATAATAAAGCATTTACAGCGCCTATGCCGATCAGCGGACTAGCCATTCCTAATAAATATGAATTTTTTCTCATATAAGAATAAATATTTCTTTCAATGCGCGTAATTTTACTGCTTTAACGACCTTTATATAGGGCGAAAAAGCCCTCATTTTTTACAGTTTGTATTAAACAATCCATGGGCCCTTTGAATCTTGGTTCTAATTGAAGCCGAACCTATGTGTCGAAACATTATTTATAAAAAATTCTTACAGAAAAATATGAAGTTCCTTCTTGCAATTGTACCTTAATCGTATCCAAAGGCTGCCCAACAGAAACTTGTGCCTATATTTTCCCAATTCAAAAGCGAATAAGCTTAAATTGAACATGTCTTTTCATATACTTATGAGAATTGCTTACCATTCCAGCAAAACTATAACAATTTATTGAATTCATTTTATTAAAAAAAAATTGCTAACGTACGAAGTACGGATTCTCTTTAAAAGCATTATACCTACTTGCCGGCGACAAAGTCTTCCCAACCACCTTTCTTTGGTGGAACGGGTGGAGCGGGTAAAATTTCAGTCATTGTTTAAAGTGTCTTGAATTTCAAACAACCAATTAATTTTACAATTTATAGAAAATTTTTTCGATAAAATTTGCACATGAATGACACGATACTTATTCCTATTCGAGGCAGTATTGAGTTGTATTGTTCGATCTTGATAAAGTCATTTAATGTGGTGAAACATTCGTAATTTGTTAAATCTAAACGATCTGTAAATAATGAAAGACAGTTCATTACTTTAATTCTGGTCTGACAGTGTAACCCGATCAATGATGGGTACTCAGCCAATCAACATCAAAAAACGTTAATGGTGATTATCAAAAAAAAATTTTTTCTTGATCTATTGAATTCAATATTGTTAAAATGCCTACCGAAAAACCATTTCAGCATAGAGCTGGCTCGCTAAAACAATCCAATAAGCCATTTAAGTCAAAACATGCAACCAAAGGAACCATCAAAGATAAAACAAAAGGTTAACGAAATTTTTTTTTTTTGTGCTTTTCAATAGTAAACCATTCGAAATGATATTAGTATTATATCAAATTTTTTGTCTCATTAGGTAAAACTAACAGAAAACCTATAAAGCATTCGAGCGCAAATCTACGCTCTATTACGAGGGTTGATAGACGTAATGCGGCAAAGTTGGAACAACAAAAGAAAAGAGAAGAAGTATTAAAAGCGAATAGGTTTTTCGAGGGAAGACATGGAACTCCCAAAATTGTGGTATGAATAAATTTTTTAAGTCATTATTTTTTGATTTGATTCAATTATGCGAAGTAAAAATAATTACATGATTATAAAATAAAAAATTACATTGTTAAAGAAAATTAATTTCTTTCCTTATAGGCCGTAATTCCATTATGCACCGATGTAAATTCTTACAGTGCTGTGAAGTCTATTTATAGCAGTATTGGTGTACAAGATCCACCAATTTTAAAAGGCGTTGCTCAAATAAAGTATGATATAATATTGTAAAATATCCAAATTACCTTTTACTAAAAAAAAAAATATATCTAATAGACTATTTAATTATAGTGCTGAGAGGTTCAAACAAAAAATTCAATTCATCCTTCTTGAAAGGAATTTTGTTGATATTTTAGATGCCTGTAAAGTTGCAGATTATGTATTATTTGTCGTATCAGCTGAAGTTGAAGTTGGTCATTTTGGTGAATTATGTCTAAAAGCTATACAATCTCAAGGATTACCTACTGTTATAACTACTGCTATGGTTGGTTCAACATTTTTTTGTGTTTAATCTTGTTATGAAAATTTTAATTAATTGATTTGTACAAATTCTTAATTAGCACATGGAAAAAATTCCACAAAAGAAGCGTAATGATGTTAAGAAATCATTACTTAGTTATATGAGATATTTCTTTCCCGATGAAGAAAAAATTCATTCGGCCGATCAAATTCAAGTAATTATTTTAACCAATACAATATATATATAATTTAAATTTTTAATTAAACAAATTTAATTTCTTATAGGATGCACTTAATGTATTAAGAACAATTTGCACTCAACGCCCTAAACCAATTTTGTGGAGAGACATTCGTCCGTATATGTTGGCTGAAGAATTAGTATATGAGGCAAATGATGAAGTAAATACTTCAATTACCTATTTTACTTATTCTGTATCAAAGATAAGAAAATGTGATTTTTATTTTAAATAGAATTTTGGAAATCTTAAAGTTACAGGATATTCTAGAGGTGTACCATTTTCTGCAAATCGGTTGGTACATTTGCAAAATTTTGGAGATTTTCAATTAAATCAGGTTCGAAACTTACCATCTAATATTGCGTCTTTTACGCCGTTTAATTTTAACGCGTATAATCATTTATTAGATCACTGCTTCTAGGAAAGGCGATGATGATAAAGATTCAGTAATATCAACTTTCATATTTTTAATGTATTTATAATTTAAAACTTGGTTGTTAAAAAATAGTATTATCTTATAGGAAGAAAAGATTCAAGTTTTGCATGTATCTGATCCTGAACTACAGGTTTGTTGATAATTTAGTATGTTTAATGATATCATGAACTTTTTTAATCATACTACACGTAATAATTGACTACGTGCAATTGACGTAGGATACGCTTATATCGGAGAATGAGCCAAATTTTATGGAAAATGAGCAAACATGGCCAACTGAAGAAGAAATGGCAGGAATTGAAGGTGAAATAAGTTTTATATTATATTTTCTAATATTCAAATAATTAATTACACGTTTTGAATAAATGCGATCAGATAATTTACTAGAAACAACACCAAAAAAGATTGTGAGACGTGTACCGAAAGGAACATCTTCTTATCAAGCAGCATGGATCGTAGATTCTGGATCCGATAATGACAACGAAGATTATACCGATGAAGATGGTGATATTAATATGACTAATGAAAATGACGTGGGGAAAATGGGGAAACTATCAGCTGATGAAGAAATTGACAATGAAAGTGAGGAAGAATATGAAGAAATTGAAGTTGAGACAAGAACGTCTACTTTAAATGATCCTAAGTTGGATCCAGAAGAAGAGGCTAAACAGTAAATAAATTTAAATTTTAAATATATGTCTGATGTTTTAGCGTGATGTCTTTCTTTACATTTTAAACCAATCTTCTAATAGATTAAAAGATTACTTGGCTAATCGTGAGAAACAAAATCGGGATGATCTTGAGTTTCCTGATGAAGTAGATACACCTTTAGATATTGCCGCTCGTACTCGATTTCAAAGATATCGAGGCTTGCAAAGTTTTCGTACTTCGCCATGGGATCCGATGGAAAATTTACCAATTGATTATGCGCGTATTTTCCAATTTGAGAACTATCAGAAGACAAAACATAGAGTTATTAATGATGCTGCCGTAGGTGGATGTGGGATTAAAGTTAGTATTCAATGACTAACTTATTATTATGATAATACAGTAATTGATTGTTAATATTAAATAGGGAGCACGCATAACATTGCATATACTTAACGTTCCAAAGGAAGTGGCAGGTAAACTTTCGAGATAATTTTTAAAAAAGAAATAATATTAATTTTTTTTTTTTTAGATTCTTATGATCCATCTCGACTATTCACTGTATTCGGATTATTGGAAAACGAACACAAAACTTCAGTAATGAATTTTGTTGTTACAAGAAATAGTGACTACAATGAACCAATTAGATCAAAAGTAATTTATAAACCTTGAAATTTTCAATATTATATATTTAAATGAAGCATTTAAGTCTAAACATGTATAATAATTTTAGGATCCACTTATATTATGTTGTGGATTTCGTAGATATTTAGCAAGCCCAATATATTCACAAAATACACAAGGGAAAAGAACAAATAATGTTCATAAATTTGAAAGATTTTTAAATCCCGGAGTAACTTGCGTTGCATCGATATATGGACCAATTCAATTCGGACATTCACCTGTTATGCTTTTTAAAGATAATGGAGATGTTAATGGTTAAATTAAAGTTTATATTAATTATTGTTTAATTATTTTTCCATTTTCTTTGAAATATCTAAAAAAAATTTTTTTTCGCTCTTTCTAAATAATAGTTCCAATTCTCGTGGCTACAGGAAGTTTTCTGAGTTCAGATCCAAAGAGAATAATTGCTAAACGGATTATCCTTACAGGACATCCATACAAAATTCATAAAAAGTCTGCAGTTATTCGATATATGTTTTTCAATCCTGGTAAGTGACATATAACGAATTTTGGGCCCAATTTTAACTGCAAATATATTTTAATCACGATAAATATCATTTATATAGAGGATGTATTATGGTTTAAACCTGTACAATTATCGACCAAATATGGACGTATTGGACATATAAAAGAAAGTTTAGGTACACATGGATATATGAAATGTGTATTCGATTCACCTATTATGCAACAAGATACTGTAATGATGAATTTATATAAACGTATATTTCCTAAATGGAATACAACTACACTTTGGAAAGGAGGATTAGATGGAACAATTGCAAAATCACCTTTGAATGTTAAAGAAGTAGGAATTCAAGTAGAGAAAAAAAATAATGAAGAAATTGAGATGGAAATGTGAGTGTAGATAAGCAAGAATTATTATAATTTATACACGTTTAAAGAGTTTGAAGTTAGGAAATATGAAATTATCATAAGAAATATTAAAAAACTTTTATTTTTTGTTAAAATTAATGCATAATGTATTAACTATAATAAATAAATTATTTTTTTGTACTTTGTTCATATTAGTAGTAATATTTTTTTATAATACTTATAATAAGTATTATTTATTTATTCTAAGTTTTCTTCTTTGTTACCAAGTCGAGATATTTTAACGTAAGCGTCAGTACCATAACCATCCATAGTAAACAAATTTATACCACCACCCCAATATTCAACATAAACTTTACTCATAGGTAAACCTATTCCTAAACTTAAAGTAGGAGAAATAATTAATTGTTCATATTCTTGTACAGTAGCGGCCATCTGAGGTACTTGAATAAAATTTTTAAATTTTTTATTTGAACTAGTTGAAGATGCAAATGACCATATATTAGAATAAATATCATCAGAAATTCCACCTCCTTGATCTGATATTCTAAAATATATATCTGTAGGACTTGAACAAATTGTTACTAAAATTGGAGGATATTGAGATGATGAAGATGAAAAATTATTATGATTTAATAAAGAAGATTCATAATTAAAAGATTTTAGAGATTTTGGAGAATTTTGATCTTGAAGTAATTGTTGTAAAATTTCATGTGAAATAGAATTATCTTTTAAAGAAGGAGAATGTTTTTCAATAACACTACGTATAGAATTATGTAATAATTCATAAAGAATATATTCTATATGATCAGGTATATAAGCAAAAGTGATATCTGCTTGATTATTCACAATTACTTCAGGAGGTTCAACTTTATATGTTACTCTACATAAATTTCTTGTGATATGAGCGCATTTTTCAACAATATCTTTAGAATTACATTGAGTTGAAACAATTCCAACATTTATACTATCACCAAGACCATCCGCTCCATAAATATAACCATGATCATGCCAATTTTCTGTAAGAGTAATTTGTTGTTCTGCTAAAACTCTTCTAGAAATTCTTGATCTCAACATAATATTCATAAATTTATCAATTTGATCAGGAAGTAAATGATTAGAACATTCTGATATTCCCATAGATAATTGAGGAATAACGACTAAATGTTCTTTTAATAAACCTTTAAGAGTATTACAAAATTCATCATTTTCATCCATATCTTTTATTATAGGAATTTTTCTTAATTTTTCAAATGCTGACCAATATAATTCATATACCATAGCAATATGTGGATTTGTACCTATTATGAAAGGTAAACTTTGAAAATCTCTTATTCTATGAGCCAATCTAATAGGTAATTCTGATCTAACATAATTACCACTTTTTATTAACCTTTCTTTTGTAATATTACGTCCGAATACAATAAGTTGTCGTAATGTAACAGTATTTACTGATTGATAAGCATATTTCTCAAGAACTCTATTATTATAAAAATGTTGTGGAGAATATGCTCGATATTGTCCGAATGATTTTATTGGGGATGATGATGATGATGTTGATACTGTTGAAGAGGAGTTGGAAGAGGAAGAGGAAGAGGAAGGTGGAAGGGATATAAGATGTGAAGATGATAATGCAGATGAATTAGGTAAGAATTGAATTGATTCAGGAGAAGTTGTTTGTGCGGATTGAGTAGAAGTGGGACGAATTTGTATTAAAGGACGACTTAACTGTGGTTGACTAAACCAACGAATATTCAAATTTTGAAGTTTAGTTACCATAATTATAATATGTTAAAATAAATAGGAAAAAAATTTTTTTTTTTTCGAAATTTATGAAAAACTCTATATTTATATAAATAAAAAATGAGAACGGTTTTCGAACTTGAAAAAAAATGTTTTATACGTAGTCACGTACACGGTACACGTAGATCATGATTGTAAGTATCATAAATGGTTAACATTTTAGATAAGATAATAACAAAACGTTCCAAAACATGTGATATATTCCAAAATTGGAATTGAATCAACATGTATAAATAATGTGTCACATCTTGGATTAGATTGATAAAAATGAATCTCACGTAATATACACCAATATAGTGTTTATTGTGAAATCAATTCTCGGTAATTTCTCTCTTTTTTTTCTCCGTTCAATTCGGGTTCATCCAATAAAGATATTTGTTTGTAAATGCATCATTGTAAATGTATCATTCCATGAGAATTATTAAGAGATTTTAGAACACACGTGACTAAGCTTAATCTAAAAAAAGTAATTTTGTAATACGTATTTGTTTATATTAATCTCAAATTAATTTTTGTAATTAACCAAAATAAAGTTTATTTAAAAATTTAAAAATGTATTTAAATGTATAAGAATAAAATAAGAGATCAATTCTCAATAATTATGAAATTTATTTACAACAAATTTGGCTAAACTTGTTTCTGTCAGACAAATTATGTGGCTGAAGCATTGATAAGAGAAATCCGGCTAGCTGTATATAATATTATGATTTGTAGAGCTCAGGCTCAGACTCACGGAGATAGTGAAATGAGATCACGACAAATAATTTTACAACCAAAATCCAAAATCAAATTTGAGGGAATGACGACATCATCGTTGATCACGTGATATATATATCCCGTGATAGAAAATTTTCCACGATAATAATATATTTCTCAAATGTAGCCTGTTCACTTCGAAAATAAAAAATAAAATAAAAAATTATTTCTCAAATGTATTAAATATTTTCTTTATATTCTTTAAACTGAATACTATGAACAAAAATTTGTAAAGGGTGAAATTAAGATTGTAAGAAGCGGTAAGAATAACAAAACAAAGTATGGCTATTGTTTAAAAAAGAATGAGATAATATTACACAAACAGTCCATCCTTGTTGTACATCCTATTTTAAGTTAAACGTTTACATTCCCCGCCTTTAATAATTTCCTGAAAAAAATGAACGGATATCTGATAAGTACATAACACCGGAAATCACAGTACAAAGTGAAAAAGATCTAAAGATATTACATAATCTGCTAAGCTTCATTAAGGGAGTATTTGCCACAAAAGGGGATTTTCCCAATTTTTTTTTTTTTTTAATGGAAAATGCCTTGCATATTTATTTACATTGTAATTCATTTTGATAAATGTCAAAAATTGGGTTAAATATGTCGATCATATATTGTAAATTGTAATAAACAAAATCCCTCATCATGTGTAATTTTGTGTGATAAGATTTTTATGGTATTCAATGATAAACCATTTGGGATTTTGAGACAATAGTAAATGATTAGTTTCATACTAACTTGCAATTTATAATAAATAATTTGATATTTGGGATCGTGATTTAGGACAAGGGATTCTGATTCAAATTATTTGAATTCTAATCGCATGTACAATTATATTACAGTGACATCTCTATAAGTGCACGCTCTATATAAATTCTATGAGTGCATGGTGGTCCTGGTCCCAACTTATAAGGGCTCTTAATATTTTACTCTCCGAAGGGAGTATCAAAAAGCTCCACGAAGGAGTATCAAAAATCCCCATGAGGGGAGTATCAAAATTCTCCACGAAGGAGTATTAAAATCTCTACGAAGGGAGTATCAAAAATCTCCACAAAAGAGTATCAAAAAGCTCCATATAAATGCACACCCTCTCTAAGTGATTTTACTATTTTTTTACTATGGCCCCAAGGGGAGTGCACTTAGAGAGGTGTCACTGTATTATTAGTATTATTAGTTAAACACTAGAAAAGTTAAAAAACATCATTTTTTTTATAAAACTGATGTTGATAGGAAAATATTTTATTTATCATTGAATAAATCCTTTCAGTTTATAGTCTAGGGATGTTAGATTGCTCAAGCAGTTCGGTTCAGATTCCAAACCAACTTGAATCCAGTTCAAACTCATTTATAAAACTCGGATTTTAAAACATGATTTAAAACTATTTTTATATATATATTAATAAATTTGCTAATGCAACATATTTTATGCAAAAAACTTTATTTTATATATTACAAAATTATGCTCAAACATGCTCAAAAACTGATTTCGAGTTTAAATATTATTAATAAAATCACATAATCATAAAACTCGGTTCAACTGGTTTCAATCTCAAATCGATTGCCCTCTTACGGAATGCGAAATGTCTGGATCTATCAATAGTTTTCACGTTTATTAAAATTTTCCTAATGCCTTTACCGTATATGTATGCATCTAAAGTAAAAAAAAACCAGAAATTTTGCGTTTTAATTAAGTAATAATAATATTAGTAATAAACTATACATTTTTTTAAAAAAAAAATCCATACCTGATAATTTTAAAAAAAATTAGAACCGTTAAAAAATTGATATGTGAAAGGATTATTTGTATTTTGTGTGGGAGTAATGTTTAGTATATTCTGTATATTTCGTATACTTTGATTTCGTATATATGGTTTGCTGTTTCGTATTATTCGGACTCTTCTATTATTACTAATTTTTGTTTGATATTGCATTTTTTTTTTGTAACGAAAATGTTATTCCTCATTTTTTTTGTTGATTATTATATGAATTTTTTAATCACATAATCCTTGAATTAGGGCGTAATGATGATCATAATAATCATAAACATGTATGCAACTAGTTAATCACAAATAAACGCTTTGCTTTTTTGTTTATTTTTTTTAAATATTTGCGAATGAACCTTTTTTTGGTTAGAAGGAGTGTGGCGCAGCATACATTTTTTAAGAAACGAAATCTGATATATAATTATCACAAGGTTTTTTTTTGAATGATAGATAACTGAGTGGAAGAAAAGTAAAATGAAATTTAATTATACGTATTTTGGAAAAAAGGTGAAAATTGTAATGAAAACAAGATATAAAATCATGGATTTTCAAGATTTATTTATATTAAAAAAAAATTCACTGAATAGTCAGAAAAATAAACTTTTAAAATGAAAATGAATATGATGATCGACATGATATATTATCATTATTTTGAAAGAGATCAAATTAATAATATTACAAATTAGGAATGTATTTATTAAATAAAGTCCCATTGGAAATGAAAATAATCTAAGATTGTTTAACATTTTGATTACCAAAGAAAATAATACACAAATAGGGCTTAAGTGTATCTGTGCTACAAATTGAGTATGATCGCCAAATAATAGTATGTCATTGAGCTCCAAATATTTAGAGGTCAGATCAAAAAAGCATGTCTAAATTACTATTCGTATATTCATTAGTTTATTTTACTTTTTGAACCTCCGTTTATCGTATATATTGAATTTTAGTATTCGTAAGATTACTTCAGGTTGTTAGACGAGTGAAACTTGTGAAGAACGTTCAGCTTGGGAACTTTATGCAAACCAAAAAGAAGCTTGAACAGAGGATGATCTCATATATGGATGGCATTTTAAAAAAGTCATCATATTATTCATATTATATCGCTAGCAATTTGCAATATCTCTTGATCATAAAAATTATAATTATTTTCTACCGATCTATCAGCAGGGATTTATAAAATATCTTTATTTTTTATATTCTATTGATATTATCGGTAAGAATTTGAAAACAACATATTATTATATTTTACTAATCCGTTAGCAGGAATTTGATGAATACGTGGTAGTTCTTTATTTATATATTTTTAAACTATTGTTTACTTTTCTTATAATATTTAGACATTACACCTATACATCAAAGTCAAAGACTTTGTTCCAAGAACATAAGTTGTAATTTTACTACTATCAAATGAAAAAGTAGGGGTGCAATTTCTTTAGGGGTTGTTACTCCTGTAAGCGTTTTCGGATCTTTAATCGGTGCTTTTGGATCTTTTGGTACCGAAGGAGGAGTAGATGATTTTGTATCAGGAGGAGGTACGTAAGAAGTCATATCTTTTACTATACAGTATATTCAAAATGACAAAATTTCCTGATCTAGTTTCAAAGTACCAGCCTGTATATAGGGTTAAATAAAAACATATTTAATATATCTATTATATATTATACACGACTACGTTTATGCGTTTTAATGCTTACCAAAGTCTACTAACATATAATTACATCAACAATTTCAGTATGATCTCGGTATAGTTTTACCAGTTACTGGTGATACAGACCATGAATAATCAACCAAATTTAATACAACAAGAACCATTAATCCTATATACACATGGTCCTTCGCTATGCTCCCTTACTTAATCCTATTTTTATTAAAATGAATAAATAAATACATATATAAATAAATTTTTGGTAATAAAATGCCAAGTAATTATCTTTAACCTAAAATTGCAGTATGTAATGCACTTGATATCTCCTGTTGTCTATAAAATTTTTTTTAAACTTGCTACAATTCTCCAACTATATCCAATTATATTATAGAATTAATGACAGCTTGAATATTACACTCTTAGTTTTTGGTATTCAAAAATTTCTTGTTCATTAAATGCATTTCTTGCATAAATTCATTTATTAATTAATATGCAAAAGAAATAAATACTTTCTATCCTAAAATTAATCAGCTTTTCTTCTTTTGAATGGTATATATTTATGTTCTATCGAAGCATTTTTCTTTCTGCGTTTCTCTATTACTTTTTCTAATACTTTAGGATCTGACTCTTGTAATTTACTAAACTTATCAATGAGTTCCAATTTTTTCACGTCAGCTAAAAATAAAAAAAATGTATTAAAAATATTTCAAATGAAGAAATGAATCATATTATTGTAAAACACAGTAATTCTTACATTTCTTGTAATAAAACGGTTTCTTCCCTTTAGAAACAAGTTCTATTTCTCTTTTCTTTCTTTCATGCTTTAATTCTTTTTTATGTTTAATATTTCGTTCATTGGCAAGTTTTGATTGCTAAATAAAATACAAATAAATAAATTAAGTTTCATTTTCACCATTTTTAGTATTACATATAATAAAAATATTGATTAAACTCACTAATTTACTTAATAACTGTTGCAATTTGGATTTTTCAACAGGATCTTTTTCCTTACTAATTTGACTTTTTATTTGTTCAATTTCTGACTTTTTATATTCATTTAAAAATGAATATGATTTTTCAAATAAATCCTCATTAAATTTTCCTGATAAACTATCAAATCTTGGGTCTCTCTTTTGTTTCATCTTTATTTATTTTGTTTGTTTTTTTATTTTTGTTTTTGAAAAGAAAATTATTATTTATTATTATAATTATTATTAAAATAATTTAAAATAAAATATTTAAAATATTTACAGATTTGGGAATTTCGACTATTTGCCTGTACCTACTAACAGGCTTCTTAGAAGAAATTTCCATTGGTCTATGAAAATAAGAAAAATAATTAAAAAAATTATAATTAAAATTCGGATGAGGTCGAACTAAAATTTTTTTTACTTACGCATGCTTATTTCTTCGTTTTTTTGAACCTTTTGCATTTATCTCATTTATCTCTGAATTATTATCTTCTGAACTCGTTTCCTCTTCTGTATTCTCATCCTCTTCTGAACTTTTCTCACTTTCAGAATCATTATTATCATTAGAAGCATCGATATCTTCTTCAAAGAAAGAATTATTATTTCTTCGGGTTAACTCCTCTTTTTTCTTACCTTTTTTTGTTTCTATTTGATTCATATTTAAACAAGTACAGATCGAATTTTTTTTTTTCGATTATTTTAAATACCAATATGAATTTCAGGAGAAAAATCGACTGGCCCCAATAGATTAACATTTGGTTAACTAATATAGGTGATATTTGTGCATCTCATCTCTCCACGTTATGATTGTACTACATTAGTCGATATTCAAGTAGTTTTGTTTCTTTCGACTGTTAATTTTTACTTTAATACGATATTATGCTATCACGATACAGGTTTTTATCTTCATATGTACCTCCAAAAGCAAGAGCAATAGTTTTTGAAAAATATGGTAATCCGAAGGATGTTCTCAGGTAAAGTATAAGTATTCATTATTTAATTTCAAGGTTTATAATTAATTAATTTTGAACGAAATTAATATAGAGCTCATACACATGAATTACCGACTTTAACTCCCACAACTTTGCATATACGTTTTCTTGCTTCTCCTATTAATCCAGCTGATATTAATCAAATTGAAGGTGTTTACCCAGCGAAACCTACTTTCACTAAGGAATTAGGTATTATACCCGATGGAGAACATAAAGAATTAGCAGTTGGAGGGAATGAAGGTGTAGCAGAAGTAATCGCTGTTGGAGAACAAATTAAAGATTTAAATGTTGGTGATTGGGTTATCATGGGAAGATCTGGATTCGGTAATTATCTTTAGTTTTTATCTTGTATATTACTAAATAAATATAAGAGCAAATATTTATTTTTTTAGTTAAACATAGGTACTTGGCGTACACACGCTGCAGCAACTCCAAGTGATGTGATACGCTTTAATAATAAGGAAATTGGATTAATTCAAGCCGCAACTTTATCAGTAAATCCTTGTACTGCATATCGCATGCTAAAGGATTTTGTTACACTAAAAAAAGGTAATTTCTTATTTTTTATTGTGTTTATTTATATATATAAATATAAATTTTATGACTCAAAATAGGTGATTTTGTGATTCAATGTGGGGCTAACAGCAGCGTTGGTCAATCTGTAATTCAGATTGCTAAAGCATGGGACATAAACACAATTAACATTGTTCGAAACAGGTAATAAAAAAATGTTTATATCTTTAAATTAGAAAATTATTTAGTGAAGATTCAACTCATCTTTTAGACCTGATATTGAAAATTTAAAAACGCATCTAAAATCACTTGGTGCAACTCATATAATTACTGATCAAGAGTTAAGGAATTACAAAACCAAAGGTTTGATAAAAGAATGGACAGGTGGTAATATTATCAAATTAGGACTTAATTGTGTTGGTGGAGAAGTAGCAACAGAAATGGCAAAATTTCTTGGGTAATAATAATATTTTTTTTTTTCATTTACTTTATTATTCAATTATTTGTTATATTGATTTATTGGTTTTTTTAGTCAATCTGGAATTCATGTAACATACGGAGCTATGTCAAGACAGCCATTTTTGATTCCAGCATCACTTTTAATATTTAAAGGTATTCAATTTTCAGGATTTTGGATGTCAAAGTGGAATCAAACTCATCCAAGAGAAGAAAAGAGTGAAATGTTAAATGAAGTTATTAAATTAATGAAATTTAAAAAAGAAAGCCCGGCTGATATTGCTTTTGAAGAAGTTCTTTGGGGAAATCAAAGTGAAAGTGATGAATCTTTAAAAAATAAGTTTTTGAGTGCTTTGGATAAATCTGGTGCTGGATTTCATGGAAAAAAACAAATATTAAAAATGCAATCTTGACTGATTTATTTGGAGAATTAAATATAAAAAATTGTAACATTTTTAAATAATTCATGTATATAATCAAATAACAAATTAAAACTTCAAAAAATAATTGTTTATTAAATATAAAATACACTTTAATTTGATTTTTTATAAAAGGTATTATTAATTTTTTGTATAATTATAAATATATTTTATTCAATCTGTTAAATAGCAATTATAATTTGCAATTAAAATTAAGTTATATTTTAATATTCATCTTTGAAATACTGCAGAACTTAAAAAATTGTAATATCTACTAAATTACAGGATTGTAGGATTATAATAACTTGAATAATTATTGTTTTAAAAGAATTCTATAATTTATAGATAAATAGAAATAAAATATACATTTTTATTTTATTTATTAATATTATATTTCTTTTTTTTTTAAATGTGATATTATTTATTAATAGAATTTTAATTATATCAAAATAATACTATTAATTTAGTAATCCATCCATTCAATCTGCATTAAAATTAATATTATATTTCTATTTTCTTTTTTTTATTTATTATATATTTTTTATAATAATTTTAATAATTTTTAAAAAATAAATAAATTTTTTTGATAAATTATAGATTATATTAATATTTATGAAAATTATTATATTATTTTATATATATTTTATTTTATTTTTTTTTTTTAAGTAAAGAATCACGCAAAACTTTATTTAAGAATTTTAGCTAAAACAGTTCTAGAACTACAAAATTGCATGCAATTCTTGCAAAATATGCTTCCAATACAAGGCCAGTCTGGTCTTACTGTTTCTTTAAAAATCTGATATTACCATTATAAAAATTATTGCTTTCTACAAAATTAAAAGTTAGGCCTTCCTATAATTCCTATAGGGTAGTCATTATAGTGTCATCATAGCAAAATGGTATTTTGCACTAGTTGAAAAAGTACACTTTAGCTAAAATTTGACTATTTGGTTTTAAGTTGAATTATTGCCGAATTATAGCCAAATGCTGATCAATTTCCTTATATGACAATTGGCGTAAAATGACTGCCACTCACCTATCAATCAGATCAAACAATTCGTCATATAATTGAACTAAGGTTGCTTACCAAAATTAAGTAATTTAGGCCAAGGCTGAAACTTTTTTGTGGCTGAAAGTTTAGGCAATTAAGAACAAATTTGCCGAAATTAATTTTGGCCTGAATTAAGGTTTAATTTTGGCTTTAATTTTGGAACTGATTTGATTGGCCAAAATATTTCAGAATTTCCTTTTTAATTTTGGCAGGCAACCTTAAATCAAACATTATTCAACTATTTAACAAACAAGTTTCAACTATGATGAATTATCACAATTAATAAAATTTTGGTGAATGAATTACTTAGCTTTATTTACTGTTTATTTACTAAATTTACTTGATAATATTTTGATATATAAAATATAAAATATAATATATATAATTATTAATAAATGTTCTGCCATAATACAACCAATACAACTACCAAACTACTACTGAAAATCCTATGTATTACATGAATTACAGATGAACTATTCTATTATTTCATCATAATCACTGCCATAATCTTCATCTGTTAAAAAGGCATAATCATTCACGTTTTCGACCGCAGTCTTTCTTTGAATCATTTGCTCCTCATGAATTGACTGTAAAAGTGAATCACAGATTTCTCTGTATGTGGATAAATGGATAATTCACCTTTTAAGTACTCTTCATATACATCGATCATTATTTATTTTTTCTCATATAAGAATTGTTTTTGATTCAATACATCAGATGAGGCATTCTGGATACCTCTATCTGATAGAGTATTTTGGTTGACTTAAAATCTATCTTGTATATCATATTTTGTTTAATGTATACCCAATCGGAAATATTAACAGGTAGCAGTTCCTTATAGCTGTAAATCACATCATTATAGTTTTGAGGTCTCATTAGTTGCGCTATTTGTAAAGATAGTGAATATGGATTGAGTATATTTCGTAAAGGTATTTCAACTAACAAAAAAAATTAGATATTGTTAGTTAGTATTGAGAATGCAAACTTACAAATACCAATAAAATAATATATCTCGTCTGATCTTTACAACAAATCGTAAACATTAATGTTATGTTTGATATCTGAATTTTCATTATCAATTACGCTTAATTCGGACAAATAAAAATTATTGTCTTGTAATATTTGATATATTTCTGATTTGTTATATATTGCTAGTCATTCGTCTTCCTTTTTAAAAAATAATTTTGTGCCGTTAATGTGATGAGCTTTTTTTTATATTTAATGAGAACTTCAGTTAGTTAAAATAAATGCAGAATGTTGAAATATTAATCAGTTATCATTTATTTCGCCATGGTGACCGTTGTAATGTAAGTATCAGTCATCTTTATCAATTTTTCCCTTTTGCCTGTACATATTATATATCAGCTTCTTCTATATTTGTATAAAGCTTGTAGCCAGCTCTTCAATTGATCATAAGAAGGATTATATCTTGGCTTCATGGTCTTAAAAAGTTCAGATACCAATTTTCATCAATTTCTGTATTGACTTTACTTGCAAAGGTTTTTTCTACCTTTAAATTAAATTTGGATGGCAAAGTCTTTAAAATTGACTTCATTTCGGTCTAGTTATAAATATTATAAATGAAAAAATAATTTGGTAAGATCAACACATATATCCATACATTACCAGATAACTGGTAATCAACATAAATTAACCTAATTTAAAACAAATTACCCAACCACCATCACCCTTCTTTTGTAAACTGATCTACAAATTCAAAAAAGTTAAGATACACCAAACTTTCTGATTGACAGATCTGTATTCCAATACCCTTCAGGTTTCCAAAAAAATCTAGAGAGTCTGTAATCTAAAAATGTCAGTAAAAAGAAAAATTATCACATTAAAGAGAAGTCATCAATACTCCCAGAAACCTAAAGGAAAACTGGGAAAAAAGGGTAATAAATACCAAACCTTCTTATCTACATCATCATATTTGTTAACTATAATAAGAAAAAGATCTGCTTTTCAATTTTATATATATTTTAAAGATTTATCATTTATTAAAATTTTTTAATTAATTTTTAATTAAATATTTTATTTTTAATTTTTAAATTATAATTAAAATAATTTTTAATTTTTAATTTTAAATAACTGAAAAACTAGAAGATTTTGATAAATTGACATAATGCTAATAAGTAAATTTCAATTTTAATAATATAAACATATTTGAAAAAAAATTTCAAGTTTTAAAAATTTTAAAAATTTTAAATAATAAATTTATTAAGATATAATAAAATGTAAAGATTTGCACAATATATTAAATTATTATAATTTAAGTTATTTCTATAAAAGCCTTTTACATAGTATTTCGAACAGACCAAATCAGATCAAATGATTCAAATCTGAGTCAATCTGATCTGATTTGATTTGGATCTGATTTGGATCCAAATCAGATTAAATTTGAATTTCATGAAAAGTACTAAAATGGCATTTTTTCATTTAATTTTATAAAAAAAGATGCTGAAACGGCATTTTAATAATTAACTTAATAATAAAAAATATTGTGAAATATTTTTTATATAATATATTTAATAAAAAAATGTTTTGCAACATTTTTCTTATTATTCTAATGAAAATATTGCGTAAACATTTTTTATATGATATATTTAATAAAAAAATGTTTTGCAATATTTTTCTTATTATTTTATCAAAAAATGTTGCGAAAACATTTTTTTATATAATATATTTAATAAAAAACATTTCGCAACATTTTTCTTATTATTTTATCAAAAAATGTTGCGTAAATATTTTTTATATAATATATTTAATAAAAAAATGTTTTGCAA
>JADRCO010001013.1:0-23573 GCA_021464525.1 Rhizophagus sp. LPA8_4_AMF
AAAAAAAAAAAAAAAAAAAAAAAAAAATCTCCCCGTAATTTAAGGAATTCAAGAAAAAAAAAACTGATTTAGAATTTCTAAATTTTGATGGTTTTATTTTAACAAAGATGCAAAGGAACGATCTAGATTCTTTTTTAAGAAAAATAATAATAATAAATAAATAAATAAAAATCGAACAATTACAATTCCGTTATCATCCGTTTAACAAGTATTGTACATTATATTTATAGATAAAAAAAAAAAAAAGATATCATTAAAAAAAGATATTAATTATATTAAATTACAATTACATCAAATTACATTAAAAAAAAAAAAAACTTTTCGAAAAACTATGAGATATCAAAAAGAATTACTTTTTTACAAGAAGAAAAGTGTACAAAAAACAAATAATTACGTACATAAAGTCTATGAATAGATCTAGAACTTCTTAAATATTTATGGTATGACTTACTTTTTATTTTTATCACCAAAAAAGATTCCCTGATGTCCATCATTTGGATTTTGAAAAAATAAAAAAGGTTGTGATTATTGACAATGATAAATTAATATTAAGGTTTGATGATCGACTCTAGTCCTTAATTTACCTCTTCATTGGTATGAATTTTATTTTTTTTTTTATATTATACTTAATTATATATATTATATACATTATTATATATATTATTTATCTATTAAATTATAAGTATTTTATATTTATTTTATTATATATATCTTTTTTATATATTTATTTATATTTATTCTATTCTAACGTACATTTTATTATAATATACATTTATTTTATCGTATATCATATGTATATTTTATTTTATCCTTTATATATATCTTTATATATATTTTATTTTAATTATATATATTTTATTTTATTTTCAATTTTTTTTTTTTATTTTACTTTAAATTTTATTTAAATTTATTTTATTTTATTTAATCGGTAACGAAACAATTGAAGATCAATTGGGGAGAGAGAGAGAGATAAAAAAAAGGGGTGTGAAAAAAAAAAGAGGATACACCCGAAAAAAAAAAAGAATCTTAAATTTTTTAACAATTATATCGCGATTTGAAATTATTCTTTTTTATAACAAAGATTACAATAAAGATTAGAGAACCTTATACATATAATATAAATATATATATAAAAAAAAAATTAAAAATCGAAGTTTCTATATTATAATTAATAAAAGTTAGATCTGCAAAAAAAAACATTACATTTTTTTTTTTTTTTTAAGGTTTAAGGATTAATTTATCTTTATTGATTTTTTTAAAAAAAAACCTTCTTTTCTTGAAATAGGATATTTTAGATTTTTTGGAACAAGGGTGTAAACTTTAATTAGAAAATTTTTTTTTAAAAAAAATATGAAAGAATCCAGTAAATGTTTGGAAGATCTTTTTTTTTTTTTATAAAATTTATAATCGAAACAACAATATGATAAGGTAATACAATATCTTTTTCGTTTTCGATTCTTTTCATATGATTAAAAAAAAAAAAATAAAGTAAAAATAAAAATATTATACATGAGTGATATAATTTATGATATTTGGATATTTAAAAGAAATACTCGGCAAAATTCTCGAAAAAAAAAAAAAAAGTTAATCAAAAAAAGTTAATCAAAAATGAGTTAATCAAAAAAAAGTTTATCAAAAAAAATGGTTAAATCAAGTTAAATCAAGTTACATCAAGTTAATCAAGTTAATCAAGCTAATCAAAAGTTAATCAAAAAAGTTAATCAAAAAAGTTAATCAAAAAAATGGGCCAATTACTCATTTACTCATTTACTCATTACACAATTTCTTCGCGTCATCAAAAAATCAAATAATGGTTTATCACTCGCGTGTTATTTAATTATAAAAACATTAACTCCAAATGGAATTATAAAATATATCTACTTTTTTTTTAAAAGGATCAATGAAAAGTAAATAATAAATAAACAATTAATGATATAAAAATGACACATGTCAATTTTTTAATTTTTTTTTTATATAAAATGGATTATTGATGATTATTGATGATTATTGATGATATCATATTATCTATCATATTATTAAATCACATACTGTAATTCACATTATCTTTTTTCGATCGAGGGATGAATATTTGGTTCGATAATGCAAGAGTTCAACATTTAAATCATTCATTCACTTTTAGACCAATTATTTTAATTGGCAGTTATCTATCATATATATATAATATATATATATATATATATATATTGATTATAAATAAATAATTTTTTTTTTTTTTGACATGTGCATATGTGGCTTAGTTTTTTATATATATATATATCGTCGATCCATTATAGTCATTCTTTTTTTCGCGTGGTTTTTTGATTTTAATTTAACGAAATTTTTTTTATAATCAATGTTACTCATTATCGTTAGACTAATACTATTTTTTTTTTTTTTGATATTTTATGAATTAAAAATCGCACTGCAGTATTTTCACATGTAAAAGAAATTAAATCAGTATTTTTAACACGCGTTTTTTTTCTATCTTTTTGATCATGTCGAATTTGTCGATCTCGATAGCCCATGTTCATTTTTCTTTGTTTCAAAAAATTGGTGGGAAATCTGGGAATTTCTTATTATATATTCATTTATATATGTATAATAAATATATATATAAATTTATTAATTTTTTAAAAAAATGTGATTCGTGATTATTCAATTGATTATATTTGATTATGTGATTAAAAAATGATTATGTGATTAAATGATTAATTATGCGGTGATATCCATCACTGAAAAGCTTATTTTTTATTACAATATACTTTTCGTACAAATTAGTATATTTTTTTGTACATATTAATAAATTTGTAAATTTGTAGTAGAATTAATTATCAGTTGTCTATATATCAACCCTGATTGATGATCTCATATCATTCTTTACTATTTGCTACAAATTCAGCTCCTTTAGCAATGTTTTTCTTAAGTTCTGGTAAAGCAGCAGATAGAAGTTCTTTTTCAAAAGCACTAAGTTTTCCTAATGGATGAACTTTACCAACTCCTTCTTCACTTAATTCTACATTGGATGCGAAATATTCAATATTATCGGAATTGAATAAATTTGATTTTACATATGATGGCTCAATGATACCCTTTTCTCCCTTAACCAAAGCACGAAGTAGTGAGTCCACGAAACAAGAAGCAGCATAGGCCATAGAAAGAGTCGCTGATCCAGTACCTTATTATTAAATAAATTCAATTAATATCTAATCTAAAATATTAATAAAAAGAAAAACTATTTATATAATCACCAGCTTTGGCTTTAACTACTTCATCTCCACCGAATTGTATTCTATGTGTTAATGTTTTCAATTCTTCATCGGTAAAATTGTGACCTGTTTGTGAAAGAAGTGGAATAATGGTCACGCCAGAATGTCCACCAACAACTGTAATTTTCTCATTACTAGGGTCAGTTCCCTTAAGTTCAGAAACAAATCGAGAAGCACGTACAACATCAAGAGTTGTGATCCCCATTATTCTGTTTAATTTTTTGAAATTATGATAAAAGAAATAAAAAAAAAAAAATTTTTTTTTTCCATATACATAAGATTCTTACCTACGAGGATCATAAATATTAAATTTTTTATAAACTTCTGATATAATTGGTACAGTTGAATTAACAGGATTGGAAATTACAGTCATGATTGCCTTTGGTGCAAATCTTATGATATGTATATATATATATATAAATTAATTATTTTGTTGTAAAATCTATAAAATCATCATTTTTTTTTTTTTTTTACTCCCTCTGCAGCAGCAACAGCTAATTCTTTTACAATTCCAGCATTAGTCTGAATATTTATTAAATAAAAATTAATTATAAATAAAATAATATCAGATATTTAACATTGATCAAAGGTTAAAAAAAAACATACATTGAACAAATCATCACGGGTCATACCCGGTTTTCGAGGAACACCAGCTGGAATGACGATAACGTCAGAATCGGCAAGAGCTAACTTAAGTCCATCATTTTCACGAACATATCCAGTAACCTTTTGATAAAAAAAAACAAAAAACAAATGATGATAATGAATCAAAATAAAAAATAAAAAAAAATAAAAAAATTTTTTTTCTTCAATTAATAATAACCTTGCTTGCAGTGTTGATGTGACTTATATCAGCTGCTACGCCAGGTGTATTCACTATGTCATAAAGCGATAAATGTGATATCAACTTGTTATGCTTAAGAAGAAGCGAAAGTGGTTGTCCTATACCACCGGCAGCACCAAGAACTGCCACTTTCGCTCCATTAGCAACTGCTGAAGAAGAAAAGGCCCGTTTAGCTACACCAAGATTAACTAGTTTGAAGGCGAACATTATTTGGCTGTCTTCTTAATTAAGAGAGAGGGTTAATTTATAGGACTAAAATAAGTTGTATATAAGGTATATAAGCAAGCCACCAGCAATTTTTTTTTTTTTTTGGTAAAAAAAAAAATTTTCATATCCAATGATGATCGGAAAATATGTCATGCAATCTTTTTTTTTTTTTGATGTCAAAAAAAAAGCCCAATTAAAAATAAGTTGGCTGTGTAAATCGAATATGCATATATTTATTACAGATAAATATTAGTATAATAAACCTGAAAAAATTAGTAAATTGTTTTTTATTTGATTATTTTGAAAAAAAAAAGAAAACCCCATAAAAATTGAATAGGGTGACGCAACAATATTTAATATTGAATAAGGTCGCGCCGAGATTCGAACTCGGATCACAAGATTCAGAGTCTTGGGTGCTAACCATTACACCACGCAACCGTATTATCGGTATCACAGGGATAATGTTTTATAAGAATTTATTTTACAAAATTATTAAAGATAAGTTTTTATCTTGTATTACATATTACATATTATTGCTGCCAACCCGCAGAAAGGATAAATAAATAAATGAATGATCTTTAACATTTATTATTATCTATTTATTAAATATTACGAAGTTATGTTAAATACAATTGGTTACAACCTTTTTTTTTTTCTTTTTCTTTTAATTTTCAATCCGTAATCCCGCGTTTTAAAAAAAATTATTATGTTAATAACCTTCCTAATTGGTAAATTTCACGTAATTAATATAATTAATATTCTGAAAAAAAAAATAAATAAATAAATAAATAAATAAATAAAAATATTTCATCCACAAAATTCACAAAAGAAAAATCTCGAACAAACAATAAACAAATAATTATTCATTAAAATATCATTGAAATGATTTAATATGTCAATATGCAAAATTTTTACGAAAAGAAAAAGAAAGAACTTTAATCAACAATATTATTTATATTTTATCGTATGATACATGCATAAATATTTAAGAAGATGGTTTCATTTAAAATTTCTTAATTTAAATAAATAAAATGCAATTAAAAGATGATATATTTTAAAAGAAAATTATTAATTGTACTTAAAAAGGTTAAATCAAGATTAAATCTTTTAAGATAACCTAACCAAATTAAAAAATTAAATTACGATCGAACGTTCACGTGATTACAAAAGATGAAATTAATAATTCATTTATTTTAAATATTGAGGTCACTGGCCGGATAAAATAAGTAAACAAAATCATAATGTACGTGGAAGCTCAAGATTGTGTTTCTAAACAAAAATAACAAGGAACAGGAAAGTTAACAATGTTTCAATGTGCTTATCATGATCTTAGATACAATTCAGATAATCTCTTTTTTTTTTTTTTTAATACAATAGAATCTGCATACACACGCATTTTACTGTATTTTAATATTTCTTCAAAAGATTGGATAAAAAAAAAAAAAAACTTCAGCCGTAACTTACGGCTTTGATGTTGTGAGGCAAGATTTACTGTCAAAGCATTCTCGCATAAATTCCCACTCTTATTCTTTATCTGGGTTGACATAATCTCTCTCAATTGTAACTTCTTATTGTCTTATAATTTCACCCATTAAAGGCTAACCCTTTTATTTTCCCGATTGTACTTCAATCTCATACCAAGTTTATATCTTATTTAAGAATTTCTTTCGGAAATTTACGGGTAAATATTTACAAAAGATATGGTCGGGATTGATCTGACCGGTATATTTTATTTTATTTTTTTATTGGAGAATTTAAATTTTTTTATGATATAATAAAAATTCTTAAAAATCACAAAAATATATCATCATATCCCCCATTAATCATCAAACAGTGATCAGCGAAATCAACGATGAAACGATGGATACGATCGAGTTTTTTGTGGGATGATAGGATCGAATTTTCGTTGTTTGTCAGTCTGCAAAGTCACACACATGGTATTAATTAGGGTGATGCTGTAAGATCAAAATACTGATTTAGCATTGATTAATGATTCTACTTTAGATTGAGAGATTTTGGTTAGTCTCTTTCTAATGACTTCATTCATGCAATGAAAATCTTTGTGTAAAAAAATATATAAATCTATATATATATATATATAATATAATATAATATATATAATATAATAAAAATATATTAATTTTAATTTAATAATAAAATTCTCAATAACCTCAATAACCGCATAGTTCCGTACTTTCCGTTGTTATGCATCAATTATTTTTTTTTTTTTTTTTCAATGGAAAGGATTTCTGGGGGGCTAAAGTTTAAAAAAGATAATATTTATTACTTATTATATAACTGATAAGGTCTCAATGAGCATTCATAGAAGTTTGATGAACAGTAAAGAGTTGCACATGTACAATGCAGAATTGGGAAATGATTAAGCATGAGAAATGCATTTATTATCGAGTCAAAGGGAAAAATGCATGTATTCTAAATTGTACTAATTTTATATAAATTTTCCAATTTCTCGTAATGATTATTGTAAATATTTATGTCTGTGCTATAAAAATTATGCAAGTCTAATGTTCAAATTAAATAGGATTCACGCATCTTTCTTTCATCTTACCTTTTTATTAACAAATAGATTCCGTGGGCGTAAAAAAAAAAAATTAAATAAGAAAATCTCGGCTTCCATTTTGAATTGAAAAGATTTTCATTTTTACAATACTCTCTATTCTATTCAAACGCACGCATAATTTTTCAACTCTATAATATCAAGATATACTGTAATATATATATATATATAAAAAAAAAAATGTAAATAAGATGAAAGTTTCATTTCTTTGTTTTATTTTTTCCTTTAGGCGAAAAATGTGCATTTACATTTAAATGATTAAATAATTTAAAGGAGTTCAAAAAGATTCAACCAGTAATATTCAATTCTTTCATACGTTGATAGAATTCTCTATTATGATAGGAAATCGAAAAAAGTGAAAAGTAAAATAAAAAGAGAACAAGTTAAGAAACCAGATTTTATATAAAATTAAAAAATCTCGATCAAAAGTAACAAGTTTAAACTTTATAAACCAAAGATTGTACGCCCATTCTTTATGAAGAATTTTTTATCACATATTTTAACTAAAATTAATCTCACCCGGCAAAAATTTATAATAATATTATATATATATATATGTATATAAATAAATAAATAAAAATAAAATAAAATAAATTAATATAGTTGTGTATATATTATATATATATATATATATATATTATATAAAATAACTTTTTTTTGAGTAATTGTTTATTTATAAAAAAAAAATTTTTTTTATTCGTGAATAATATCTTTTATACCAATTAATTAATCCTTTTCTGTATATTTATTTTATTAGTTTTTTTTTTTTTTTTTTGTTTTTTTTTTTTTTTACCCTTTTTTTTTTTTTATTTTTTATTTATCAGATTTGTTTATCAATCAAATATATATATATATATATTATTACGGTATTATTATTATTATTTCTCACGGAAATAACGTATATCTATCGTTTTTGTCAATGTAATTGCGTGATATTTAACTATTTAACTTGTAAAAGTAAAAAAAAGTCAATCATCAAAATAAAAAAATAAATTATAAATACAGCTCCCTTAAAGATTAAACCAAGAAAATCGCGCGATTTTATTTTTGTTTGTTTTAGTTATTTAAACTCGCGTCAAAATTATTCATTCTTCTATTCTTCTTTTTCCCCCCTGATTTAATTATTACTCTTTCCATAAATTATTATTTAATTATTTTTTATCCTTTTTTTTAAAAAAAAATATATATATATAAAGAAACAAAACATTTCCAAAAAAGGACTATTTAGAATGCAAAATTGTCTCCCTAACAAAATCGCGTGATAATTATCTCAACCAACGAAGACATTGAAGAACAAAAAAAAAATACTTTTTTTTTTTTTTTTCCTATCGTTGAAACAAATTTGGAATTTATTTTATCGAATTTTTTTTTTTATTTTATTTTCGTGTAAGTGTTATAAGTGTGCAAATATGCTTGTACAACATTGCACCATTGCATTTGTCTACCAACGAAAGGGTTTACTAAATAGTTAGAATATACCCCATGTACGCGATAGAATAAGGGTTTTTCTTCTATTTTGTTTCTTTGTTTTGTTATGTTGTTTATTTGCTGTCAGTTGGCGGAATCTTTGACCAAAACAATTCGGGCACTCACCCTCAGCCGAAAAAAACTATAACCGATTAATATGATTTCTTTTGGAAACTTTTTATAATAAATTTATGCTCTCAAAACAGATTGGGGATCTTATTGCTTTTACGAACTTGGGAATTGTTTGATAAGATAAGGGAAGAATGCGACACTCATTAGCACATTGTGATACCATGTGATACTTTGCATTTCTTCTGCAGGAACAAAAAAAAAAAAAAAAAAAAAAATTTTTTGGGCGCAAGGCATGAAGCAAAAAAATCCTTTAAATGAAGCGTAGATCTCTGTTTTTGCATTGTTGCGATGATGCTCTCTCAAATAGACAAACCAAGCACTTTTTAAAATTGTGTACATAGAACTTTCCTATATAAAATTAACGAATTTCATTATATTTTTTTTTTAGTCTCTGTCTGCTGTAAATTTTCTTCTGGCTCTCCTTATTTTTTTTATTTTATTTTATTTTATATATTTTATATTTTATATATACATACATACATATATATATTTATATATATATATATATACATATATATTTTTTTTTTGGTTTGTCCCTTTATCGAAATTTTTTAAAGAAAATAAACGATGGATATCGTATGCTCTTTACCATCGATCGATCACATGACTGGCTCAAAACAAACTGTCATGACGTCACCTATAAACAGACAACCTGTTCCGTAAGTATTCTTTTTCATTTTCCTTCTTTTTTTTTTCTTTTTTGACTTTTGATTGTTATTAATAAAATAATTCAATTTATAGAGTTCACAAGACGACATCTGAATCAAAAGGAACACTCCCTTCATTATCAGTATTATTGCGTCCAACTCCTCAGCATAATTTATCAGAAATTCAAGGAGAAAGTTTAAATTCTGTGAATGGTCATAATTCTCCATTGATATCTAATAATAATAATACTTTAGTCGTCGTACATGACAGTATGGGCCACGAAGAACATAAACAGCAACAGCAACATTTATCAAGAACAAACTCTCCCTTGTTCCCTGCTTCTCACAATCATATATCAAGACAATTGAATTCTCCTGACCATCATCCGCATCAAAATAACGTTGGGCATTCTTCACAACGTGATATGCGATTGCCTTCTATTAAACATTTTGAAAATATTACAAACATTCAACATTCATCATCATCCATAAAACAACATCAAGCTTATCCTCCATGTCCATCACAACCACCACCACCAACAACGACGAATATGCATTTACATTCACAACCACCACCTCCTATCTATAATAACAAACAAGCTACGATGTCGAATGGTATTAGAAATTCTCAAGTCATATCACAACAATGTAATTTAGAATGTTCGAATAATTGTGAATTGTTACCACAATCATCACCACATCTTGCTCAAAATTCTACGGTGTGGACAAGACCTCAAACAATTTCACATTCTCCAAAACTATCTCATTTACCTGTTACTAATAACACATCATCTCAAAAACCTCCAATATATGGTCAAATTATTGATTCAAAACCGGTTCGATTTGTCACCAATAATTATCCTCCAGATTATCAGAATAATGAATCTTTTGTTAAAGATAACGCAGAATCAAGTATTAACACGCAGAATACTGATAAGATGTTATCTGATATGCAAAAGGTGAGAAAAAAATTCCCAAATTAGACAAATGAGATAAAAGGTTATAATCATAATTAGTAATATTTCATGATTTTTTTTTATTAGATTGCAGACCATTGTACTATAATTAGTCAATTTGCAACACAGTATGGTGATTATCGTAACCAAACGAACAAGTTTGGTGGTGGTCCATTTATACCTAGCCCCTGGATTTCCAGTCCTACAGGAACTCCTGTTGTAAATCTTGAACAACAAGTTACTGAAATGATCAGCAGGACGTGTGAAATTTTAAATGTATTGAATTGTGTTAAAAGTGAAATTGGACAAACTGTTTCGGTAAAAAAAAAAGTTTTCATGATATTATAATACTATATATTGATTTTATTTTTATTTATCACAAATATGAATTAAATTTAAAATCAATAATATATTTATAGAATGACCAAGATACAATAAACTTAATCAGAACCAAAAGAACAACAGTTGGACCTTCTGCAACTCGTACTAAATATCGAAAACGAAGCGTAAGTTAATTTTTAAAATTTTATCCAATTTTTTTTTACGTATTTAATCAAATGAGTGATCGACAAGGATCTTTTCCTTTAGAAACGTGCTGCGCCCCCTGGCAGATGTCATTCATGTAATATATCCGAGACTCCAGAGTGGCGTCGAGGTCCTGATGGTGCAAGAACTCTTTGTAACGCTTGTGGTTTACGTGAGTAATCAATTAAAATTATAGATAATAAACATTTTTTCATAAATTGTAAGTGATTCAAATATTTGATTTAAAAAACATGTATAGACTTTGCAAAATTGACTCGGAAACGCGCTCTTTCGGCTATGCAACAACATCAACCAACACAAGTACAAGTCCATAAAATTACCCAAATGGCTCAAATGGCCCGTACCACTCAAGTATTACCCTCTATTCAACCAATTAGTACACAACCTAAACCTACGATGGGAATTATGGGAAATATGGGAAATATGGGAAATATGCATCTTGCACCACCACTTCAAACAACTCAAATGATGCAAAGTTCTCCTAAACGTCCAAGGCCTGACATTCCTATGAATCATCATCAAATGAACGGACCTATTAATGGAAATTACCTTAAAGCATAAAAGAAAGGATATTTTTTTTTTTTTTTTGTAAATTTGAGGTATTCCTCATAATCGAATTTTCTGAATTATTACTCGATTTTTTTTTGTAGATATGTTTAGAGGATTCTCATCAATTCAACTTAATATTTCGATTAAGATCAGAATTGTTGAGTATCCAATAAAAAAAAAATATTTTTTGTAGATATTATAGAATTATCGAATTCATTTTCAAACATTAAGATTGTAATACGTTTTAACAAGAAAAGAATAATTTTTTTTTTTCGTTTAATATTTTCATCCACTTTTTTTTAAAAAAAAAAAAAAAAAAAAATTTTAAATTGTATGATAAGATTTAAAAAAAGCAAACCCCAAAAAAAATTACGCGTGTTGAGAAATATATGAAAAAAAAAAAAATAAAAATAAAAATAAAAAAGAGAATCTAGTAAAAAAAAACGGTTATGCATATATATATATCTATGTAACCTAAGATTTAGTTAAATATCAATTTTTAATAAATCTCAGTAATTTTCTTTTAGTATTATCGAATTTTATTTTTATTTTTTTTTTATTTTTTTTTTTGACGTGATTTTTATCTCTTTATCACGTGTTTTTAACAAAAATGTCATTAACCATTTTTTAACTAACAAAAAATTTTGTTTCACAATAACTTTGTTCACGTTGAGAAATAAAAATAAAAAATTTTTGTTTCACAACATAAATCAATTCTTATTTTTTATGTCCCATTGTTTTAACAGAGATTGTTTATAATCGTAGTCCAAAAGAAAAATGTATATATATATATATATATATCGTACGTCGATCCAAAATATCTAGTTTTACAACAGGTAATTTTAGGCAAAGATCCACCAACGTAAATCTGTTATATTTCATATAACTGACGCAATTTTTTTTAAAATAATCAGGTTAATCAGGTTTTTTTTCAACGTTCAAAACGGTTCTAAGGGGTTATCTTAGATGATCTTTTCCGTTGAAATGCCAATTGGAAAAAAACCAGGTATTACCAGATCTCATTGTGGAGGGAAAAGATTCTTGTTAACCATAAATGTAAATACATTTTTTAAAACAAATCATTTTAAATAAGAACCATTGTATATTCTCATTGTACTTTAATGTGGCGGTAATTATTTATGTGATTGTGTCATACGCTCATTCTCTTTGTAAAAGTCCCTTTTTGGGTTTTAATGATTTTAAATTATGAATTTGGGATTTTTAAATAAGACGGATAAACGGGAATATATAAATTTAAGTTACCAACAAGTCATTTTATATTATTCATTTAATTCATTTAAACAATTAAACTTGGTTTTTTTATTTTCTTTGGGCTAGTTTTCTTTTAGGAAATTCCGCATGTGAAAGAATTTTCTTTTTTTTTCACATGATAATTTATTTTTTTTTTTGGGCGGGAATTATAGTCAATTAGGTTAATTGGGTTATGATATCTGGCTTGAATTTACTAATTTTATATTAGTGCATAATAAAACATGTTATTCTGTAAGAAACAATAACGATTTGTATCAAAATATTAAATATTACGTAATTTTTTAACTAAATATATCTCATTGACCCCATTTATTCATTTTATTTTATCACGCGATTATTTTATGTGATTTGTGTTTTGTATCGGGATATCGGGATATATCAGTAATACCGGGGAGAAAGAAATAAAGAAATTTTTATATAAAGAAAATATTTCAATTTTAAAAAAATTTTTTTTTATTTTAATAATTATTATTACAATTAAATTGTTTTATTTTATTTTATTTATTTATTTTATTTTATTATTTTATTTTATTATTTTATTTTTTTATTTTACCGTATTTCATTATATTTATATTTCATTATATATTTCATTCATTATATATTTCATTCATTATATATTTCATTCATTCATTTTATTTCATTCATTATATCATATTTCATTTCATTCATTTCATTTTATTTTTATTTTCATCTTTGTCTTTGTTTTTATTTTTATTTTTATTTTTATCTTTATCTTTGTTTTTGACTTTATTTTTATCTTCATTTTTATCTTCACTTTATCTTCATTTATTTTATTTTTATTTTATTTTTTCTTTTTGAACGAAATTTGATATTTTTTTTTTTTTTAACGAGTCATTTTGCTCGTTTGCATCATTTTACACGTTTTGAATTTTTAAATATTAAAAATTTTTTTTGATGATCAATAACAAAGCCCTATTAGCTCAGTTGGTTAGAGCGTCGTGCTAATAGGATCTGAATATCAGATTCAGTTACGCGAAGGTCATAAGTTCGAGCCTTATATGGGGCAACAAATTATTTTTAATTTTTTACGTAATTTTTTTCTTGATCACATGATACTTTTACTCTCACGTGTAAAAAAAAAAAGAGACACAAAAAATCAATTTTTTTTTTATCTAATATATATTATATATATTTGGTAGAATTATTAAAAAAGACGCGTTTTTTTTTACATCTATCATAAGTTAATAATTATCTAATGCAGAATGCAATGAATGCAGTACAAAGCCCAATTTGCCCAATTTTACACAGTTTTATATATAATTTATATAATTTATACAACTTAAAAGTAACATACAATCAATTTACTAAATTAAATAAAAAATTTGATCCAATTGATCTAAATAGTCAGTATATCTGTTTTATTATATATTGAAATCTGAAAAAATATTTGTTGATCTAGAGATGAAGAGATGATCGATCCAAAAATTCCAAATTATCATCAACAACATACATTATAGTTATAAGCCACAAAAAAAAAAATTTTGTTCTTTTTTTTTTAAATGTTTTCACAAATTCACTTAAAACGCGCCTTCTTCTTTCACCGAATAACGATTAGAACTAACCATATATATAATAAAATTTTACAAAACCACTTTTCAACGTCTTTAAGGCTTCAACAAGTTAACACAACTACAAATTTTTCAGAACAACAAAAAAACCAACATGTAACTAGTCAAGAACCCAGGACTCACTTTGGTTTCAAAAGTGTTCCAGAGAGTATGAAAGAAACTTTAGGTGAATAAATAATTCAGCCCTTTTTAAGAAAAATTTGATATGCCTGTTATGAATTTTTCAAAGAATCTTTTCTTACATCAATAATCATTAATAGTTGGAAAAGTTTTTGAAAATGTTGCAACAAAATATGATGTAATGAATGATGCAATGAGTTTAGGAGTTCATAGATTATGGAAAGATCATACTATCAGAACTATGGCTCCGGGACCTGGCACAAAACTATTGGATGTTGCTGGAGGAACAGGTAGATAATACCTGATAATTACTTAAACACTTAATATCTTATCTGATAAAATCGGTTAATTGATTCTTTACAGACTAATCGATTAATCTCTCAATCAGGTGATATCGCAATGGGTTTTCTTAATTATTGTAAAGAAATTCATGGAGATACTAGCGCAAAAGTTACATTATTGGATATTAATCCTAAAATGCTAGAAGTTGGTGAACAACGATTTTTAAATACTCCATATCATAATAGTAGGTATTTTTAATTGCTATGTTATGTATCTACTTTTGAATTTAAAGTTTTATTTCCTTCAATTTATAGCATCGCAAGTAACATTCGAAGTAGGAAACGCAGAAGATCTTTCATCAATTCCATCAAATTCGTATGACGTTTATACAATAGCATTCGGGATTCGTAATTGCACTCATATAGATCGTGTATTACACGAAGCTTTTAGAGTTTTAAAGCCTGGTGGAAGATTTATGTGTTTGGAATTCGGTAAGGTCCGAAACCCTTTAGTCTCATCGTAAGTTAAATCTATCTTTTAATAAGAATATTTTTCGTCAATCGAAAGAAAGAAAAAGAAGAACTAATTATATCACGACGTATTAGGATATATAATTTATATTCCTTTCAGATAATTCCAATAATTGGTCAAATAATTGCTTCGGATAAAAATTCATATCAATATTTAGTAGAAAGCATTCGTCAATTTCCTTCACAAGAGCAATTTGCGAAAATGATAATGAACGCGGGATTTACCATTGTAGGTGATGGATGGGAAGATCTAACTTTTGGAATTGCTGCATTACATTCTGGATTTAAACTTTAAATTAGACAGATATTCCGGCAATTGATGCTAGGAATTTAAAATACAAAATACATTTTAAGACGCGATAAATCACGTGTCAAATTTAAAATTTTTTGTTACACAAGATTGATGGAATTAATAAAAGGGAAATATTTTTTTTTTTTTTTTTTTTTCAAATCTCGTATTCACGTTTATAATATGTCTTCACGTTTATTTATTAAATTATTGAACACTTCACCGAAATATACTTCTACTTATCCCATATTTTCATCCAGAATTAATTCTTTCAAACCTACTTTTCTTGTAAAAAGACCTTATTCTTCTGACACGTATTTATCTTCCTCAAATACTTCTAATGAAGAATCGACATTAAAAAAATATTCTCCTTATATTTATTCATATTTTATTTGGGTTGTATTCGGTTCAATGTTATTACATTTAAAATGGTCTAAAATGAATTATAATGAATATAAAGAAGAAATGCAATTGAAGATTTCAAAGCTTGAAGAAACGATTGCCATTTTAGAAAATGGTGAAAAAATAAATAATAATTTATTACGTACGAAACATACAGATGATGGTAAATTTTTTTAATTTTATTATTATTATTTTTTCTTTTTTTTACGCGATTGAAAGTTTAATTAATTGAAATATTAAATATATACCTATAGAATTACACAATAAAACAATACAAAAAGACACCTTAACAGAAGGATTTCAGACAACTAAATCTTCAATTAAATGGATATAAAAATTGATCATCATGTATCTAATTCCATTGCATTTTCATTGCTTTGACTTGTTTCAGTTTCTTCCTTCTCTTTTAATTTTATATCTAATGCTTTTAAAAGCATCGTACATTTAGATGATAAAATTTGTAAGGAATCAAAAACAATTTTTTCCGAATCTAGAATGCCCGTAGATTCAACTCTGACTATAAATGTTAATAATTTTTAATAATAGAAAAATTAATGTAAAAATGTAAAAAATCAAATAAATAGGAAAAATCTTTACAAATGAAATGATCCCGTATCCGTGTTAGTTGCACTTTGCCTTCAAATTCCTTGTGCCGTAATACTTCGCGACTGACCGTGTCAAGTCGTGGATTTACAACTTTTGCAACTTTTTTTAATTCCTCATCAACTGATAAAAAAACAAAAGTTTTATTTAATCTTAAAATGTAAAATGTTAATGTATGGAATATTTACCCATTTTATTCTCAACCTCAACGACACCCGGCGCAAAACAGGAAGAAAATTTATCGGCCAGGTCTCCAATAATTTCCTCCTTTAATATTATTTCTGGCATTAACCGGTACGATGCGGTCGCTGAATGAATGATGGAAAAATGATTATCATTTAATCCATAAATATACTTAGAATCTGAATAAGTAATAGGTAAATATTTACCAGCTGGAGACCATTTTGCATGTTCTTTACCACATCCCTTTTCACAATGTGCTTCCAATTCTATCTTTTGACCCGGTCTCATTTGTGCTATAAGAATATCATCATGAACAGGTCTAATGTGAAAATCTTTGAACCTTTCAGCCTGATCACCCTTAGGTTCCCATATAAGAGCTGCGGAATAAACTATAAAAAAAACCGCGTCAATAATATGATATATATATATATTATCAAGTAATAAACAATAAATACCATTGTGATTTATATACTCTGCCTCATTTGCTGAAGCCTTAGGATTACGTTTACATTCTTGTTTCAGTTTGAAAACAATTGTATTTTGATCTGTGGGATGCTCGGTTGCTGTAAATTGAAAATTTACGAATCGTGAATAAGTTATAATTAAAAATAAGAGATGTGTAATAAATTACATTGTTTAAAGTCAAATTCGTCAGGATCAGCTTTGATTGGAATTAAACCCAACCGATGTGCCAAGACTTCATCCTGTACTATTGATGTATTATCATAAATAAACACTTTTTCGATTGCCATAGTAGGGACCTAAATTTTAAAGCAGGTTTTGTTAATATAGTATCAATTTCTAAAATTGATAAAACAAAACATACCTCCGCGATCATAATTCTTCTCAACGCGTTCGCTATTGACGCATCAATTCCAATTATATCAAATTCCATATCATATTGAGATTTTTTTTCAATAGCAATTATTATTTTCTAATAATGAATTTGAAGTAAATAAAAATAAAATTATAAATGAATAGTTCCGAATTAATTCAAATTTGACAGACTTCGGTTATCAAAAAAAAAAAAAATTACTGAAGCATTTAGTATACATTTCTTAATCTTTCTACTAAATCATGATTGGGATGTCGGTTGCTAGTATGAAAAGGAAAGTCACTAGAAGATATCTTGTATGAATGAAGAAAAAATTAGTTTATTTAAAAAAAAAAATAATTTTTATTGTTCAAATTAATCAAATCTATATTTACACTAGAAACTTGGTCACGTTCTACCACAACCCTTGTTTGGAGTACCTCCAAATGATCTCGAGCCTTGGATGCTTGTTTTGATTTTTTCATTTTTGAAACTCCCCAAAAAGTTTTCTTTTTCGCGTTATCAGAACAAGGAAAAAAAAAAACTATAATATCACCCAGCAATGATTAGTTGTGACATGTGATAATGATACTAAATTTAGACCGAGTAAAATCAAACGTGGATACTGCATTGCATTACGTTTTGCTTACACAACATCTATAAATTTATTCTCATGGATAACCCGAAGACCCGTAGACTCAAAAAAAGTTTTCTCCCGATTTAATTTAATCAAATAACATTTTTTAAAAAATTTAATGTTCCAAGTAAATACAAGAACGATTATATAAATTCTTGATTGAAATTTTTTTTATATCTATTCAAATATTTTCTTTTTTTTTAAAAAAAAAAAGGTATGTTATATTTTACGCGTAATAAAGATTATTTCGTTTTATTCAATAAAAATTATTAATCAAGTTACGATTTTTTTATCAAACCAAAGCTTATTTAAAAACAATGAAGGTCCTCATTTGTGGTGGAGCTGGTTATATTGGTTCTCATATTGTTCGTGAATTTACCTCTTTATCTGGTTATGAGATTGTTATTGTTGATAACCTTTCTAAAGGTCATGTAGAATCCATCCCTAAAGGCGTAACCTTTGAAGAAGCTGATATTTGTGATAAAAAGTCAATTGAAGCTGTCTTCGAAAAACATAAACCTGGAGCTGTGATGCACTTCTGTGCTTCCATTGAAGTTGGAGAAAGTGTTATCGATCCTTTAAAATATTACGAAAATAATGTCACTGGAACTATTAATTTATTGCAAACTATGCAAAAATATAAAGTAAAATATTTTATCTTTTCTTCTACCGCTGCTATCTTTGGTAATCCTGAAACGACTCCTATAGCAGATGATGCTAAAACTGTTCCGATTAATCCTTACGGTGATAGTAAACTTACCGTAGAAAAAATCCTTGGCTGGTGTGAGAATGCTTTTGATATTAAATATGTTTGTCTTCGATATTTTAACGCTTGTGGAGCTCATGAAAGTGGTGAAATCGGTGAAGATCATGACCCAGAAACTCATTTGATTCCTCTCATACTTCAAGTGGCTCTTGGGCGTAGACCTCAAATTAAGATTTATGGGAACGATTATGATACTAAAGATGGAACTTGTATTAGAGATTATATACATGTTACAGATTTAGCTCATGCTCATATTAAAGCTCTTGAATACCTTGTGAAAGAAAATAAATCTCAAAAATTTAATTTAGGTTCAGGTGAAGGATATTCTGTTAAAGAAGTAATTGAAGCTGCTAGAAAAGTTACAGGACATCCAATTCCTGCCGTAGTTGAAGGTCGTAGACCTGGTGATCCGGCCGTATTAATTGCCGGCTCGAAGCGAGCTGAAGAAATACTTGGATGGACAAGAAAATATAAGAATGTTGAAGATATTGTTGCCACCGCATGGAAATATCATCAAGCGTATCCTCATGGATATGCTCCAAAGTAATTTTAATTGGTCATGGATAGATTTAGTTTATTTTAATTTTTCATGTCAAAATTTTAATTATTAATATAAAAACTCGATTAGTTTAATAAAATTAAGTATTCTCTTTGCCTAAGAGTTTTCCGTTTTCAAGTAACCGGTATGATATCCAACTAATCAAAGCTTGTAAAATTTACATATTTAAATAAATTTTTTTGTTTTTGCACTGAAACGGAATGAATGTTATTGACAACGAAATTACGTTAAAATTTTAGATAAACTCTTTCTCTCTCTTTTTTTTTCTTTTGATCCGATATACACTTTTATAAAGGTAAAATGATTTATTGAAGTTTTATATCAAGTAAAGTTTTTAAAAGTCACTAAAATAGTTTTACATATAATTCTTTAGTAATTTTACAATCGCGTTTAGGTAAAACGTGATTGACTTGTCAGTTTAGCAAGATAGGGTCAGAAATCAGTTCGTTAATTTACACAAAACCTAGTGCGATTTCCAAGATGGTACAACAAGATGAACAGGTCAATAATATTGAACCAAAAATTCAAAATGTAACTCCAACATTATCACACCTTGTCGACCTTACTTCCAAATGTGCTTTAATTAAACAATTAACAACCGAAATATTGCAAAAAGCGGAAAAAGATTTAAATGTAAGAATTATTTGATTTATTTTAAATAATTAATTTTTTATTTTATTTATTTTATTAAATATTATAATATTATATGAAAAAAAAAAGTTTTTAACAGATCCATCAGTAGAAGGAATGAAATCGCAACTTGCTAATTCATTTATACAACTTAGATTACTTAATCGTAAATCTAACTTGGAAAAGAATGCGGGAAAGTTAGCAACACAGGAAGCGAAATTAGCTATGGATCGAATTCATTTACAATTGCAAGATCTAAATTATATGAAAAATTATCTTCAAAGAGAAATTCGCAAGTGTCGTTCATTTAGATCAATTTATCAAAAAGTTCCTCTCTTATCGGAAGAGGAATTTTTAGCAAATGCACCTGAAGAGTTAAAAACACAATTACCCGAAGGAACTACGGAAAGACAACAACAACATCATAGGATGCTTCAACGATTGAATTATGAAAAAGAAGAACGATTAAGGTAGGAAAAGAAATTATAATAAATAAATAAACGGAAAATAATTAAAATATACATTAATTAATATAATTTAGATTACAAGAAGTTGTACATAATAAATTAAAAAGGAAGATGGAATTAGAAGATCGTATACAGGCCAAGAAAACGAAGATTGAACAAATTAACAAAGAATTTGAGACTTTTTTAAAGGTAAAGAAAAAGAATTAGTTACTAGTATGTAAGAAAATAATTTTTTTTTTTGACTTTTTTTAATACTCTATACTCAGGAAGCAACTCCTCTCAAGAAATTGTTAGTCACAGAAGAAGAGACCGAGACAAAAATGGAGACCGAACAATAATCACAAAATATTTAATTATTGCAAAATTGTGGTGTATATACTGAATTCTTTTTATTTTATTTATAAAAAAAAATAGATGACAATTTATTAGAAAATGTTGGAAGAATAAAGATGTTGTAATGTATTTTTTATTAAATTAAGGATTTCAGAAAATTATTATTCTGCGATTTTATATAATTAAATAGTATTTAATTGTAAAAAAAAATTTTTTATCTAATATCATGAACTCAGATCAGCCGATAAAATATCACGTCAGATTACAGATTACATAAATCATAAAATTGTGGCATGACTAGTAAAAAACGTAGATCTAGAAAAATTTCTGTCGATAGACAAAATCATTTTTTATCTATTTCACACACACACACATCAGTAAATTTTAAATTTATCGTCTAAAAAAAAAAGAAATTAAACATGCCAAATTTTGCTATCACAAATCCAACACCGTCAAGAGGTCTTTATAATTCATATAATCGTTTGAATGTAATGAAAGTAAAGGCTCATAGATTTTTATTTCCATTAGGGATTTTAATGACTAGCTGTGCTGCACTAATAAGTTTCGGAATTGCCGCACATTATAATAGTCAACGAATAAAAGAGGGCAATGAAATGCCGCCGCACATAATTCCTCAGGTTCTTCATCGTGTCAATTGGAGGAATTTAAATCCTTCATCAACAACAAATAAAAAGCCTCATATAGTGATGGTTGTATAGGGCTTCGTAAAAGTTTTATCTTTCGTTCAAGAGTATTAGTATTAGTTACATTTTAGTTTCTATTTTTGTATTTTTGTATTTTTATTTATTTATAAATAAATAACCGCGAGACATTTATTTAAATCCTCATATCATAACTAAATTCAGTTATAATTTTTTTAGTCATGATAACATGAATTCAATTTTTATGGAAATGATAAGGAATCAGTCCGGGTGCATAGATAGAGTTTGTAATTGAATTTTCTACTTACTCGTAAACAATGATATCTTTTATTTTTCTTATTTTACAAATAAATATAATAAATAAAGTAATTTTATTAACAGTTAATATCAGATATAAAATATACATGTCACATGACTTATAATTAATGATGTACCAATGATGTAAAATAATATTCTAAAAGTTTTAGCGTAAGGATGAATGAATTTAATGTAATCTTGGAACAGTATAATATGATGGATATCTACGAAGATTACGATCATTTTGTAGTTTATAGGCGGATTGACCGATTCCGTAACATACTGCGAATGTGAGGACCGCTCCTAGTGGGTAAACCTCTACCGGTATTGAACGTAAGAAGAAACGTACGCCTCGAGTGCCAGTAATCATTTTTTATGATGATGTGATAGATGTAATTTTGTAATTATTGAAAATCGCGAAGTATTTATTAATATGCGTATATTATACGTATACGAATTATATATACTTTGTGATTTCTTTGATTTGTAAGACGAGTAATTAAGCGGAAAAGGATTATAATTACGGAATCTGGGGTTTTTTTCCGTTAAACAGTTTATTGCTTTTTCTTTAGAAACTTTTGGTTGTTGAAACTTGGAACAACAGGTCGATATTTATAACAGAAATTAAAAATCTCACACCACTAACTTTGCCCGTAAATTTATCGTTGAGGTAATCAGCCCATTTGTTGGATTTTCAAAGAATAACATCACACCATTGCCACATAAGGCATCATACGATTATTTTATTCGATTTTTATTCACGCCAAATATTATGACATCATCAATTACTTGTTAAATGGTTTTATTGAAAAATAAATGATAATACAAAAATTGAAAAAAAAAATAATACTAATACTAAAATATACTAAATATACTAAATAAGAGTATACTAAATAAGAGTATATTATTTCCATGCGATGTAATAGATGTCATGATGCATCATATGATATATTTGATGAAATCATTTAAATCATTTCGAACCGCAGGTACATGCTCCTGGAGAACACTTGCATTCGCTGCAAGTACATTCCCTACAAGAATTTTAGATAGTATTAATTTTATGCGATGAAATCAGTTTTTCAATTCATTTCACCTTTTCTTCGAATACATACTTATTTCCACATGCTTTAGGAGTTTCGCCACTCTTGGAGCCTTTTGTTTCGGTAAGTTTAGTGGTAGTAGAAGATTTACCGCAGGTACAAACACCTGAACATTGACAACTATCTCCACATTGACAGTTAATTTGACCTTCTTTTGTAGACATTGTTTTTTTTTTACTTTTATTTCAGGATTTTTTTTTTTTCAGAAAAAAGAGAGAAAAGTGTGGGTCTTATTTATATTCGAATGTTTTTACATGAGATTTTACGCCTGAAAGCGTGAGAAGGTTTTGCCATTGGGAGAATTTTTTTTTTTAAATTTCGTCACAATAGTTATGCCATCTTTTACGCCTGGAAGCGTGAGAGGATTTTGCCATTGGCAGAATTTTTTTTACAATCTTTTTTTTAATAATATATGATATAGCGATAGTTCCCACGCATTATTGTTAGATCGTGAAATGACATTTTTCATGTGACGCTGTTTCCTACTGCGTATGCAATCAATTCAAATGATAAATGATAAATAATAACATCATAATGATGCATTTTTTTTACTTGATTAAGATAAATTAAAAGAACCCTTCTGGAAATTTTTTTAACGTTAATTTTTAAAAACAAACACCCGGGTGATTTCTCACCCCCTCCGAATTTAATATCAAAAATGTCGTCATTTGCCGATCATTTCCAAAAAAAGTAATAACGTGATTTTTAAATAAAATTTAATATAAGCTTTGTATATACCCTTTAAAATTATAACTTATAGCATATGCGCTAACCTATACCCTAACCCTAATTTTTTGAGATAACCCCAAATTTTATGAACCAATCATAATGATAGTCAAAATCACT
>JADRCO010001014.1:0-23560 GCA_021464525.1 Rhizophagus sp. LPA8_4_AMF
TTTTTTTTTTTTTTTTTTTTTTTTTTTTTTTTTAAAAAAAAAAAAAAAAATAATTAATAATAATCTGCGGTGCGTATTATCGTATTATGATACTAAAAATGGTATTAGTGGTATCACTCGTGATTCATCCATAAACAAAACCGGTTTATTTTTACCATATAATCGGTCCAATATTCCCCCTCCTCCCCACCCCCCTTATTCTCTTTTTCAAGTAAATAAATCAAAAGCCGCAATTCCCGCGTGCAAAAATTAAACTTTAATTTCTTTTTAAAAAAAAGAAAAAGAGAAAGAATAAAGGATACAGAAATATTCGTAAAATGAAATCATGCACCTGTCATGCGATTATTAATTTTAAGAAATTTTTAAGAAATAAATGATAATATATCGTAATTGGTTTTTGTCCCTGCATAAAAAAATTTTTTAACAGGATACAAACTGTTTATTTACAAGGATTATTTTTAAGAAAAAAAAAAAAAATGGTGACAATCATCATTTCAAAAAACACTGTGCCATTATCATATTTAAAAATCGCGTAAAATAATTATATAAATTAAAAATGAATTTCGAACATTGATCCTATTTTCGGAAATTCCCGAGATAAAAAATTCGATTTAATTCATATATTGTCAAATTAGAAGATTCTTTTTCATGTACAGCATACGAAAGAATATCATCCCGCAGGAATCCCTGTTCATCAAAATTTGTTGAGAGAAAATCCAATCTTTCACAAAAGTGGTATTTTAATATTGGTATTTCAATGTACTTTTAAATGCATTCATAAAAACACCAAACAGGTTATATTACTAGTTACATAGAATTTATAATTAAGGTCACATTAATCACAATGGGCTTAACTTAATTTATGGCTAAAATTATCTAATCAATGTAGTACAAAATTTCATTTTTAACAATGTGTTCCCCTTTATTTATTTTTATTTTTTTTTGCACACAAAATTTCATTCAAATAATAAAGTTTTGGTTTCCAACTATGTGAAAAATTTCCCGATTTGGCAAAACTAATAGGGTTTAATTAAACCGAATTCAGTGATAAATTAAAATTTTTAATTTTTTATGGGTTATTCACTTATTCACCAGTTTTTTTTTTCATTCAGATAAATAATTATAAATTATTCTAAGCAAGAAAAAAAACCATTAGAGTTATCAAGATACGATTTTCGTAAGGTTGAAAGAACCAGTAAAAGTCTCTTCGTATTGCTCTATTAAAATAATAGTAATTTAATAATTCTGGTCAGAAGATAATATGTTATTGTCGATCTAAATTGGATGTTCAAACATTAATAATGCACAACATTAAATACGCCATTTTTCTAATAAAATTCATACATATTTGATGTTTCATTTTTTTATTTTTTTATTTTTTTAAGAGCATCCAACCAGGACTTCCGATTATCTAACCTTTTTATCTCCTAAGAAATTCACGTGATTGTTCAATAAGTAAATGTTTCAATAAACATAACACCGCATAGTTAAATTTTAAAATCAAAAGTAAATAAATAAAATATAAATAATAAATAAATAAAAAAAAAAGAAAAAAATCACAGTCATTTACCATTGAGTGAAAGTATTTTTCCGAAAATAAGCACCTTTCTTGTTTAAATTTCGGATATAAATTTTTACTATATCGACCAAAATATAATATTCCACAAATTTATAAAATCATTTTGATTGGTTAACATATTGACAACAATAATTTAGCTTAAATGTTTATTAAAATTATATGATTTCTCAAAGATAATGTTCGCATGTATCATCGAAAAAAATGTTCGTAATTTTCACATACTTTGCTATTGCTGAATAATAAAAGAAATGATTATCCCCTTAAATATTTAGGAAGATCACGTAAATCTTTTTGCGTAATGGTCCCCACAAATACCTTTTGCTTTCTTATTATAAAAAGAACGATTGTCCGTTATCCGCTATCTACCCGTCGTTTCTTTAATATTTCAATATATAAATATTAAGGAAAATGTTATGTAAAACAAGTAAGATTGAATATTTAATGAAATCCTGAATCCTGTTGATCTGATTCATCTGCAGTCAATCGGTTAACGGTTGATATTTTATTCCATTTAAGTATTTAAACAATTTTTCCGGGTTATTTTGAATCTGACTGTTGACAAGGTTAATAAATTTCATATTAGATAAATTAGTTTATTATTATTTATTTATTTACTTAATTACAGCATTTATTTTAAACCGAAACATTCGATAATAAACAATTATATCATATTTTTAAATATTTCTTTTGTAAAATGGTTTAGATTCATGATATTTAACGTTTTAAGAAAATTTTTGATAATTAACTCCGATTACAAATTCCTCCCAATTACCAGGAAAAGAAAAAAAAATTACGGTATTACTTTTTTTGACAGTGATTTCAAATCATTCTGTTTCATAAGGAATTATCGAATCATTCGTTATACATGTACAAGGTTTAAACATATATAAATATATATATATATTTGAAACACTATTGGTTTTATTATAATGAAACCAAAAAAAGTGAACAAAATATACAAAATATACAAAATTTCGTGTAGATTAATAAATTTTATTATGATTGGTTCAAAATCCTTTCTTTTTGAGGAGTTTCCTTGGCAATTATTATAATTACTCGTCAAAACAAGTTGTTTATATCGTGTAACTACATGACTGATTTCTTTTAAAACAAGTGACCCACGATCGGCCGTAATTAATTCTTCAAATATGGAAATATTTGATACATATCAAAGAGATATCTATAATACATAACACGATATGTATTTATTATTGTCGATTCTAAAAAATTCCATAATTAGATCAGAAAAGATAATTATGTATAAAAAAAGAGAAAATTTTGTAGATAAAAATTAATTGATAAATGATACGCGTCAATTTCATACAAAATAAAATATTTTCTTTCACTAAATATAGGATTGATATAAAAAAAAATTATATGTTGCTTAAATAATTATCAAAAATAAATTATATAATAAATGTACAACTTAATTAAATATAATCTACAAATTATCCGTTACGCTAGAAACGGAAAGTTGAAGATTTGAAACAATATTAGAAATATTTTCGTTACAGATTTTAACAGTAATTTGACTCAGAGAATTTTAAGCCCAATCACATTAATTATATTTTTATTTAATTATATGATTTTAATGAAATTACTCAGAAACTTCTATCATTCTCCTAATACTCCTATGATTCTTATAGTCAAATATTTCTAAATTAAGGGTTTATTAAATTGTTTATCTTTAATATCAATCATATGCAAAATTTTTTTTAACAGGTTATTATTAATATATAAGGAAAGAATAAAATATCAAATTAATTTCTTTATTATTATTAAAATAAATAGGGGTAAAAGATTTTGTAGCATATCTCATTCTTAAGCGGCGTTTTTTTTTTCATTTCTAACTTCATTAATTCTGATATAAATATTTACTAAACATTAACGGATATTCTTTAATTAGTAATTAACTTTTTAAAACAAAAATTACAAGTTTGAGAATATGATTGTGACTCAGTGTATCCTTGAAAGCGCTACCATTGAAATTAGTTCTTTTAATCACATTTATTCAAATCCTATTAATATTCGATTGTATGATATATGTAAGCATTGGAACTTGGAAGTGACATTCGAATTGGAAGCATAGAAGCAGTGAACATCAATGAGTATAATTATCATGTCATCTGGCTGAGTATTTATAACACTGTATAAGAGTTAATCGTAAATGAAAATAAATTATGTAACATATCATTGGACGGCGTACTTGTAAAAAAAGGCGGAATTTTAATGAGACTAATATCACTGAATTGATCATTTTTCTTTAAATAGTATATTTATATATTATTGGATAATTAAACTATCTAATAGTCTAATAGCGGCACGTAGTGCCGCATTAGACTATTATATAGTTTAAATCATCCAATAATAATATTATCGGTTTGACGACCGTTTCATGCAATTTTTATAATAAACTCCCGTTATTATCCAATAATTTTATTATTATGCTAATACATAGTAATATGAGATAACCGACCAAAATAACAATTATGTAAAATCTGCATGAACTTATGAGGACAATCGATAATTGTTTTAATCGTATTTTTACATTGTATGCTTATTATATAATCCAAGTATTAATGCTTGTACGTCATCCAATTATTTATAATTCAAATATTAATGCTTATACGTCATCTAATTATTTGGTATAACCGTATTTTTACATTGTATGCTTGTTATATAATAATCCAAGTATTAATGTTTATACGTTATCCAATTATTTGGTATAACCGTATTTTACATTGTATGCTTGTTATATAATAATCCAAGTGTTAATGTTTATACGTTATTCAATTATTTGGTATAACCGTATTTTTTACATTGTATGCTTGTTATATAATAATCCAAGTATTAATGCTTACACGTCATCCAATAATTTGATTTAACCGTATTTTTACATTGTATGATTGTTACATAATTCAAGCATTAATACTAACTGGTTGAAATATGTAACCAAAAAAAAGCATTAAAATATTAGGTCGTCTAGAATAAGTATGAAATTATTATTATTATTATATTTTGTGAGCAGCAATACCCGAGTATCTTAAAAAATTTTAGGGTGTACTAAACTTTTTAAAGAAATAAATTTTAAATTTATATAATTATCGAAGTAATATTTACACGTAAAATTATATGCTGTACTTTATAACGTTGGTGAAAAGGCATCTGTTTAAATGGTATAATTAAAAGAAAATAAAGAGAGATATTATACATAAAAAGCCTGTTGTAATATGCAGTATTATTATTATTATTATATAATGAAATAAAATTTTTGAGGATTTAATCAAGATATTGCTAGCTCTATGATTCTGGAAAATAATCGAAAAACATGTAAAAAATCTCTGAGGGAAGTATCCCAAATTTTAATCATCAAATCCTAACCCTAATCAAATCATAACCAATCAAAACTAATTTAGCTAATTATCAGTAAATCCCTAACCTTAACCTAGTAACCCCTAACCAAAATGTTAGATAATCTATGAATTTCACCATGTGTTTATGTGTTAAACCTAAAAAACTTGAGATTCACTGAATTCAATTCATTTTCCATATATTAAATATAAAGATGTTAGGAAGAAAATCAATAACGATAAAATCATTGCGTAATTTTCGGATTTACTTTGCACTTATTAAGGTTTGTCGATCCATCTGAATTTGTTTCCAAAAGCCCGGATCTTTAACCCAAATTTATCTGTTTCACCTGAAACGGGTTTTGGTATACAAAATGTAATAAGTTTATCAAACATGTTTGGGATACAGTTTAAATTTGGACTTGGACAATACTAACCCATAACGCTTAGATCTTTCGCAATATTCACGTGCAATTTTTTTTTTTTAACAAATGATAATCTCGAAAAAAATATTTTTTTCTGAAAAAAAAATGAAAATGACAGTAGAATTTCATTTTTTTTTTGATGATAGAACCGGGATTAACAGAATTTCATTATTCCTTTTAAATTATCCTTTTTCACTTTCTTTTCTTATATTGTCACATTGATAAATTTATTATAATTAAATAGTATGAATGAAATATTACAAATCATTAAAGCGAATGAAACTTTATCGGAAATATTCATTTTTTCAACTTTCTTTGTGACACTTTCAAACTTGATTGATAATTTCTAAATATAGAATTTTTTATATTAAAAACAAAAAAAATTTTTTTTGGTGTTACTTTTAGGTTTGTATACGTTTATAATATGCATCATGCATGTCGAGAAAATATCCTAAATGTTTGCTAACTACAAATGTGGATTTGTTTAAAAGAAAAAAAAAAATCATTATTTGCTGGTAAATAAACAAAAAAAATCAAACAACATAATTTAAGCTCAACGAATCCAATTTCTTCATCTTCATCTCATCTAAAGTTTTTATTATTTATTCACAAATGAATGGTAACGAATCAATTTAATTTATTCAAAATATAAAGTATAATATAATGCATAATTTAATGTCTTAACAAAATTTTATTAATAAAAAATTTTTTTTCATAAAACAATTATTCTGTACAAATTAAAATCGTTGAATTTAGGGAAAAATAATTTAAAAAAGAAGAAATTTTTGAAAAAAAGAAGAAAATGAGGAATGAAATTTTGAAGAAATAAGAAAAAAATGGTATAGTGTAATTTTTTTTTTTTGTTTATTATTAATTATTAATCAAAATTATGTAATTGTAAAAAAAGAAATTAAAAAGCTGTAATCCCTAAAAAAAATTATGATGAGAATGTCCGAAATAAAAAATTCTAATTTTTTAAACTATTTTTCCCTGAAAAAAAGAAAGAAAAAATAATACAAAGAAAATAAAAAAAGAGAAAGAACTTAAAGAAATCTGTATAAAAAAACTTAATAAAAAGAAGCCCATAGAAGAAAAATTAAACCTTAATGTAAAGAAAAAGAAAAATTCATAAAAAAAAAAGAAAAAAGAAATTATACTATTAATTATAAATATGAATAAAAAAAAAAAATTATTTAAAAAAAAACCATAAAATGTGAATGAACACATTCACGGAGAAAAAATATTATTACAAAATTTTTTCCCGTAATTTACGAAAATCTTCGGAAAACAAAAGTATGTTTGTGTTTGTAAGTTGATTATCTGATTTTGATATTATTATAAAGAAAATTATATAATTAAAAAAAAAAAAAATATTATTTATATGGTGTATTATTAAAATAAAAAAATTACACTAAAACGTAATAATGATCTGTTATACCGCCAAATACCAAATACTAAATAATGATCTGATCCTTTTTGTGCATTTTTCCCGCGAATATCAGGTTTAAAAAATCGCCAAAAACGTGTTCATTCACAAAGACTCACTTGTTTTTTTGAACACTAAAAATTTCTTTGCAAAATTTTTGCAATACCAAAACAAATCTGTAAATGATTATTAAAAACGTGTTAATAATCAGAAAACAATGCATTAATAAAACTAAAATCTTGATTTTGATTTTACATTAACTTAAAATGTCTATACAATATGTATTACTAATAATAATAATTAAAAATATATTACCTTAATTACTTCCGTTCGGTTTCGAAAAGGAAACAAAACAAAAAATATATATAATTATGTGTATAATTATTTGTATTATATGATTGATTGATTAACAACGACTTAATTATCAATCTCTTTCTTTTTTATCGTTTTTTACGTAATTTTTTTTTTTTTTTTTTAAAAAAAAAAAAAAAAAATTTTTTTTTTTTTTTTTTTTTTTTTTTTTTTTTTTTTTTTTTTTTTTTTTTTTTTAAAAAAAAAAAAAAAAGAATTCTCTTTTTTTTTTTTCTCTCTTTTTATTGGAAATAATTTTTGCCAGAATTTATGTATATTCATTCAACGAAAAATAATTTAATACGACGGATAGCCGAATACTTTTTTTTGATGATGGTGATGATGATGATGTTGCTGCGCATCTAAATCACCTGTGGAATTACCTTGACTATCAATTAACATGGAACCCGAGTTTTCGGATGTTGACATCATTCCATTTGTAACTCCTCCACTATTTCCTATCATTCCTGTCATAGGTGCAAGTCCTGTTGACATATCATTTCCACCAACAAAATTTCCGCTAATTCCAATAGTTGACGGTGTACTGGTATTATTAGAAGCCTGATATGATTGTGATTGTAAATATGACATTGATGGAAGTGCGGAATTTTGATAAGGAAATTGCAATTGCGGTGCCGTAAATGTTGTATTTGTATTGGTTGTCCTAATTAAGAGTGGTGCTAATGACGATGAATTCGAAGATGTCATTCTTAACGATGACGATGTAGTAACCGGACTATTTATTACCATCATCGTTTGACCCTCATTTCCTGTTGGTGAAATTGTGTTCTGTTGTTGATGTGGCTGAGTTTGATGATGTGACCATTGCTGATAATTATTATAATTCGATTGCCATGTTGAATTATTATCATGTTGTCTAGGTTGATTAGAATGTTGATGAATATAATGAGATGTATAATTAATATCCATTAAAGAATTCGTATTATCAATTTTTGCTGAATTTGTAACTGGAGGATCTAATGGTGTCGGTGCTGCAAAAATTGATTGAGTTTGCTGCTGTTGTGATTGTTGATTCATTTGTTGTGATTGTTGTAATCCAGAAGATCCATGATTTATTGGTGAAAGAGAACCAAAATGTGGCGATCTATTAGCAGCAGTTTGTGCAAGTAAATTAATTCCTGGTTGTGCCGATTGCTGAATTGGACTAAGTTTTTTAATTCCTAAATTTATATTAGGTGAATTATCTTGCATTATATTGTTTACATTATTATTATTATTATTAATATTCCTCGACTCCTCATTTGAACTTGTTGATGAAATAGGACTTTCATTTAAAGAAGAATTATTTCCAGAATTTCCCGATATTAAAACTAATGCAGCTTTAACTATATCCGTAATATAATCTTCAACTTCTGGAATATCTTCTAATTGTACCGCAAAAATTGCCATCGAATTCTTAATACTATAATGAGTATGATGTAACGACGGAACATTAAGAATATTTTGAAAAAATTTTATTGTAATCGCAATATTTCTTCTTGAATCCTTGGATCGTTGTTGATCTTTTAAATTAAATATGTGAATGAAACCTGCATATAAAGCGCAATGAATAATAAATTTCTTACTATTAATCACATTAACAAATTGTTCATTAACAAGTGATGTAATATTATTTGCTGCTAATGTACAAGCATTCAAGCTAACGTTAGTTAGTGAAATATTTGGATGATGAATTCTAATCATTGCATAATTATAAAGAATGCAAAGATAAATACGAAGATGCTCGATTGTCGTTTCATCATAAACTTTATCAAGTCCTTTTGCTTCATCAATATTTAAATAAGGAGGTAATTGTTTCTTCCAAGTGCTTAATTTATCTTCTAATAAGTTTATATTATTATCATTATCCCTTAAATTAAATTCAAGTATTTCATAAATAATTTGTGTGATATTCAAATAAGACCTAAAATATACTGTAATTTTACTCTCTGTATCATCAACACATTTATCATCCGGATACTCAATATTGCAATGTTTATCCTGAAACTCCAGCATTCTATTTAATGTAATGCATTGTAACCGGTTTGCTATTGCGATACTCCACCATAACTTTACAAAAAAAAAAAAAAAAAAAAGAGAAAGAAATTAGACAAATTAGAAAATTATAAACCTTAAAAATAAAGAGAAGGAAAATTCTTTTTATTTACTCTTTTTCTTGCTTCTCTTTCAAATTCAGATAAAGTTTCATTTTTATCATGAAATCTCATTGTAATGGCTAATGTTGTTGCCATACCGACATACATACGGCTTCTTAGGCTACGTAATGCATCAAATATACCCAAAAGGAAGAGTGCAGTAGCTGTACTGAGACGAGGAAGATCAAAATAATGTTTTACCATATCTAGATAAAAAAAAAAATTTTTAATTTACTTTATTTATTTATTCATTTAATATATATAAATAATATATATAAAAAAGGATATTATAACATAGACTAAACCTTTTTAATATATATTGCCCCTATATCTTTTCCCCCCTTTTTTTACCTCCCAAATAAATCTCTTACCTTGAGCACTCTCATAGAAAGCTAGACCAACTGTATATGGATTATTACCGTCTTGTCTAGCAGTAGGATTATTGGTATAACTTGAACCAATAGCACATACAGCATTTAATAAGAGCGGCGACATTAATTTGTTCTTATCGTTAAATCTTTTCATAAAGTAAGCCTTATGTAATACGGGTAAAAAAGGATGAAAATTCTTAAAATATAAATTTACTAAATGTCCCGTGTAATTGACATCATCTAATAATGCGTTATTAGACTGTATACGCGGAGGAGAAGATTCTTCAACTTGAGGGACTTGTACATAACGTTTAAGTTGTTGTCGTACTTGGCTTTCATTCTGTAAAGTTGTTGATATACACAATTTGATCATATACTCATAGTCATTTTTATTGCTATCAGGAGTAGGTAAATCTTGCGGAATAAATTTTCTTCTAATACTATTATTAGATAAATTCGAAATTGAAGAAGATGTCTTTTTTGCATTTTGTTTTGCATTTTGGTGAGAAATAACATGAGAACTTGCTCTTCTTTGACGATTTGTAGAAGTAGGAGAAGTATTCAAAGTTACCGCTACATTTTCAGTATTACTCGTCGCAGAGGATGAGGTCTTTGATCTTGAGGGATTTCGACCCGTTTGTCTGGACGTAGAATTAGCTTTAGATGACTGATTATTTGTGCGTGCTGTTTTTTGACCATAAGTACAATCCAAATTAACAGATACGCAATATTTACATGGTGTTTGATTATAACCATCACCGTCGCATTTTACCTAAAGGATTAATAATTATTTATAGATCAAAAAAATACATAAAGAATTTTTGCTTCTCTTCATTATGTTAATATTCGTGTTTTTTTTTTGAAAACGAACCTTGCGTCGACGACACCTATCACACGCGATTGTCTTTAGTCTTTTATCTCGCGTTGGAGTATCTGTCGAACCAGAAGCTGGTCTTTTACCCCCAGGGGGAGTCATAGACGTGGACATAACGTGTAGCGAAACAGACACGAGTTGAACGGGTCTAAATTGTTTCGTTTTAATTTTTCTTTTGTTTTTTTTCGTCCTTTTTTTGACACAAAATTTTTTGTAAAGTGATAAAAAAGAACAAAAAAAAAAAGGTGAAGAAAGTTTGTTCTTACTGAACAACCGGTTTAAAAATCTATAAAAGAAACTGAGCAAATTCAGGTTAGAAACTTGAAATCTTTTTTTTTTTTTTTTTTTTTTCTGAGATAAAAAACCATTTTTTTTTTTTTTTTTTTTTTTTAAAGGAAAAAAACCCGTATACTTTTTTTTTTTTTTTTTTACTAATATATTTATATATTATATTGTTTTAATCAAATTTTTTTTTATTATATGTCTTTTATAAATAATCCTTTAACTTTTTTTGTTCTAATCTAAAAATTTTTTTTTTTAATAAAAAAAAATTTTTTTTTTATATGTATGTATGTGTTTGAACCTGAAGATTATTGTAGATATTTATAATTTTTTTTTTTATTACTTATAGTATAATCGGCTTTAATTGAGCTGTATTGCTGCGACATTAAAAAAAATATAAATTTTTTTATTATATATAATAGTAGTCTTAATATTCTACATTTGACGTTTAGAATTTTGATATTCATTCATTTACGTAATTGCCTTTCGAATGCAGGATGTTTCTAGTGTGACTAATAAGGATTTATTTTGTGACACTTGAATATTATATAAATGTCGACAATATATATTTAATAGATATAAATCAAAAAAATTTTTTTTTTTTAAAAAAAAATCATTTAACTTTTCTTATATATAAATGAAAAATTTACTGGAACCTAAATCATTTTCCGCGCTATTCCTTACTAGGTAATGATTTATACACTCTACATAATATTAAGATTTTCATTTTTTTTTTTTTTATTGTTTTACTATAAATCATTTTGATGATTCTCCGGAGATAAAAAAAATTTTAAACTCACGAATTAGCTAAATCAAATTTTTTCAAAATTTGTCATCAAGTTACCTTAATAAAAGTTCCTTTAATATTGTACGTATAGTTCTATTGTTATGACTCACGACAGATGATCTTATATATCTAATTGGAACTATGGCCTAATGACCATGTGGCTTATTCTTTGTCACGCAAAATTTGGGGGATGCTGATCTCATGAAAATAACTAAAAATATAATTTCTTAGTACATGCTTCTGGATCCCTTTGTGATATCATAATATGACCAAAGGAATGTATTTATTTTCTTTACTAAATGTATACAATTGATTAGCATGCATCGTTTTGAAAATTAGTTGAATGGTATTGGTTCATATTTTCTTGTAAATAAATTTGACAATGGTTTGACATTGGCAAGCAAATAATTTGTATTTTAACCAGTAAATAAATTATTATTATTATTTTTTTTTTTTTAATTGTTTCACGTAGAGTTAAAAAAAAAGGCATATAACAATAATCCTTTTGATAAAATTAAAAAGATTTAAACAGTTAATCTAAAAAGAGAATGATTTATTTCATTTTTTTTATACCGTGTATAAAATTTAATGGAATATAGATTACTTTTTTTTGTCTTTTTTTTTTAAAAAAAAAAATAAATAAATAAATAAATAAATATAAAGAGAGAGAGAGAGAAAGAATCACCGCAGCAAGTGCAACAACGTAAATCTCAGCCTTTAAATGATAATGCATTCAATTTCGTTTTTTAGATCGTCACAATGGACAAGAAAATCAAAACATTTAAAAAAGCTTTTTTGTAAGTCATATGATTGGTGTTCACGATTACAAGAAATTATCATATTATTCGGAATTTACGTAAACTTTGATTTTTTGACAATGATTAAGACTCCAATCACATTTCCATTAATGTATTCATTCATTTACTGACTGGTTTTTAAGAAGGCTAACTTTATTATGAGATTACTACCCCACATTAGTATATTTATGTATATACATATGTATTATATATACATTATATACATATATAAATACACATATATACGCATATGAATGTGAAACTATGTAAATACGTCAAAGAAACAAACAAAAGTACAATCCAAGAAATTTTTCTTTTTACCTATTAAAATGGCTTCTTTGATCGTTGCATTGGTAAAATTATTGGAACTAGAATTCCACAAGTAGAATTATGCAAACAAATTAAAATAGTTTAAATGGCCAAATGAGTTAATGGGCTAAAAAAAAAATTATTTATTTTTATTTTTATTTTATTTTTTTGGTTATCCGACTTTTCGGCATAACGTATTAATTTGCGTTCGTTTAATGCGGTATAATCTTTTTTTTTTCTTCTTTTTTAACAATGAAATATATGTATTTTTCTATCAAAAATAAATAAAAAAAAAAAATATTGTACGCATATATATATTTATGTATATGTGTGTAGGTGTGTGGGGTATATGTGTAATTGTCTATGTTGTATATGCGTGTCCATTTTTCTTTCCCATTTCTTGTGAAGAAATGTTTTACCAAGAAAATGTACAAATTACGGATAAATTATTAAAAAAATGGACAAATTCGGAATTCATCCGAGAAATAAAAAAAGAAAAAAAAAAAACTATAAAAATAAAAATCTTTTTAAATGATGTCGTTATATTCGTTCAAAAGTTAAGTTTGTGTTTTATTAATAGGTATCATTGTAGAAAAGTTGATTTCTATAAGTAGTGATAATTTGCACTGTTTTTCATTTATAGTAAGTAAAAAATTTTGTTCGCTTTTAACAATGCAATATTCGTCATATGTATCACATATATACTATGGTTGGTCGCAAATTTTTTTTTTTAAATTTTTGTTACACAAAACTGCTATTGTTTCATTACGCGATAAAACTACATACATTAAATGCGGTTAATTAATCACAAAATTAATTCCGGGTTTAAAGTTTAACAACTTTATTCTAAAAATAATTGTCGATTTTTCTTTTTTTCTTTATTAAAAAAAAAAAAAAAAAAATGAAAAAAAAATGAAAAAAAAGAAAAATTTTTTTTTGAATTTGATTGAATGTTAATTATTGAAAATTACTTAAAAGATGATTATCCTAGTAATAATATAATATAATCCACCCCTGATAAAATAATCACAAAAATAAAAAAGTTGTGTAAAACAATTATGCAGGGATTTAAAATAACCAATAAATTTATTCATTTCTTAGAATAAATGAAAAAAAAATAACACAAGTGGAACAATTTAAATAACGAATTATTTTATTCATAATTTCTTTTATTTTTCGATAAAAGAAGTATTCGCTATATGCAAAAAGGCGGGAATAAAATTTTTTTCGTAATTATACATGGGTAAATAAACAAAATAATTTTAGTGCGCAAGTATTTTATGAAATACATGAATGAATTTTAATTTAATAATAAAAAGTCGACAATGTTGTTTTTTTACAATGGACGAAAAAAAAAAAATGCAAATGTTTATATCATGTGTAAGTCATTATGCATAAATTTTTTTTAAAATCCAAGGTTTCTTCATTCGCAGCGAAAGAAATCATTTTCTAGAAAGAAAGGCCGATATTATGATTTCGGATATTGTTATACGCCATTTGTAGTCATCTGAGTCATCTGGCAACATTTAATCATTAAATTATAATACAATTACTAAAAGATATTGTTATCTGTTTGATAATGTTGTTTTACGACATATTCTAGACCTTTTATGTAAAATTACCATAGAGTCCAATATAAGAAAGATGACACCAAAGTGACCAAACACAAAATATTATATAAATTTTAAGCGTAAAATTTATTTCGAATGCATTATAGTCATTTATATACACTTAAACAGATTATGAAACATTAAAAAAAATGCAGTGTGATATAAATTATTTAAATGTTTTTCTAAATTTAAAACCTAAATTCGTAACAAATATGAATTGTGACGCAATTTATTTTACACTACTTGAACCGAAAAATTATATTTTGTTTTATTTAAATATCCAAAAAAAAAACAGACGGATAAATTACGGATAAACCGATGATTACTCAACAATAATACAATAAATACAATAATACAAAATTGCGCAGAATGATTTAAGAAATTTTTTATTTTTTTATGTGTATTATTTTTTTTATCATCGTATTTTACTTTTTTAAGTCATTCAATATTTTAATTATTATTATAAATAAGGATAAAATAAAATACTTATTTATATAATATATAAAAAATTTGCGGAATAACTTTTACAAAAAACGATCAAAGTGGCTTCAATGTTTAAAAAAAAAAAAAGAAAATAGTTGGCAAATCATACAGAAGGAACCTGTTGTTATTTATCTCCGATTTCGGAGTTCTGAGTAAGAAAAAAACTGACGCGTAATTTGTTATTATTATTTATTCGCTGAACGTTTCATTAACTTAGCCCTTTTTAACCAAATAAATAAATTAAATCAATGGATTTGGTAAAGATTTTATAAACCATTCATATGATTATTATTATTTTTTTCTTTTAAAAAAGAAATCAAAAGATTTATAAAAAGTAAAAAAAAAAGACGCGTGTAACTATTAATTTGCTAACGCGGTTTAACAAAATATCCTCGGAATGTACATTTTTATACTTAAATGATGTTGTTATAATATCTGTACGATTTGTTAATGTTTTAAACCCGAATATTATGAAATTTTCGTGTCAGTAAACAAATAATTTGATTTATAATAAAATTGCGCTAACCCCTAAGATCTTTATTTATTTATACAAGTCTATTTTTTTTGTATTGCAAAAGAATTTTCGCGTTGTATATTCTAAATATTTAAGGATTATTGTTATTTTAAAATTCTTATTTCATTTTGTTTGCTTGGTGAAAAATTTGTAACTAATTCACGAAATAATCTTTATATCGGTAATTAATATCCGATATTCCGATTATATATTTATATAATATTTAATTAAAGAACCAATGGTTTTTTCGCGTTAAGCGGGCGCTCATGCGTTTACTGTGTTTATTCGCTTAATTTATATTAGAACATTAATTATACCAAAATTGGATACAAAATGTATCTAAAACTAACCGGTTTCTACCGATTAAAAAATTCGGAATTTTAATATTACATATCAAAGTATATATTTTTTTTTATCAACTAACTACTTTAAATAATACATTTATTCCGCGTCATTTCTATCTTTTAGGAATCTAAAATTGAGTATTGTACTCTCAACAAACAAATTCTTTAATTTCCATGACCTTCCAAAATAATTAATAACTCCCTCAAAACTTTTTTATTCCCACGGCCGGAGAATGACCGGAGAACGGGAGAAGATAAATAGGAAGATATGCAAATATATGCAGGTATGATGGGTTATTAGAATTTTCATTCTTTTTATACGTTCATGATTGATTAACCATCAAAGTACAAGGTTAAATTTACGATTAGTTTATTACCAAAAGTGAAAAAGAAGGAATTTAAGCTTAATCATACAAAGATTTCCAATAAAAAATTTTTATGTCCAAAAAATTTTTTGGATTCCGGAAAAAAAAAGATGTTTATTAATATATAGTAAATATGAATTTTTTTATTAATTGGTGCATGTTTAATACTATTTCTAAATTCGTAATACAAAAAAAAAATATGTTTAAAACTTATCCATTTATAAAAAAACCGGATAAAATTATTAATTTAATAGTAATATATTATTCCGAAATTTTTATTTTTGATTTGTTTGTTTAAAGTTAGGATTAATTTTAATTTTTTTTTTTTTAAAAAAAAAAAATAAATAAAAAATAAATAAATAAAATATATATAATTTCTCAAAGATTTTTATCTCATTTTTTTTCATTTTTTTTTTTTTTAGACTAAAAAAACATTTTCGTTTATGTAATTAATTGATTTGATTGATCATCGTGTATTATTTGACAATTATGTCTTTTTTAAGAGTCACCAATTTTTTTTTTAAAAATAATTTGACAAGTTAAAATAAAGTATTTAGAAGATCCAAATTTAAAAATTTTCTTGTCTTACTTTTACGGATGGATGAGAATGATTAGAATGGAATACGGAGATGGTTTTCTATGTATTATGAAGTCATAATAAGGATTAGGGGAATTTTCAGGAGAATCTTTTTAGATCTTTAGATAAATGTAATAAAATATTGATTCATGTGATAAGGGTCAATAAAAAAATTTTACTTTGACTTAATCATTTGAAACTTCCTGGAAAAAAAAGAAATATTCTTTTAAAAATATTAACTATAATATTTTTCATATTATAAGAACGAATAGGCAAGCCAGACTTTGGTAATATGGCTGAAACCATTATGCATCAATAATCAGCTAATCTAGGCGCAGTTATAAACAATTCTTGCAAACGAAACGAAACAAAGAGTTCGGTCCATTCCGATAACTAGGAAATATTCGGTTAAAGCCGAATACATTAGTATTCAAAGTTTAATCGGATTTGATAATGTTAAATTGTATTTTAGTTAATTGTTTCCGCATTCTAATATAAAATGAATTAATTAAAAAAATTAAATTTATTATTTTGGCTTTTTGAAAGATTTTGGAATTATTGGAATACCTTTTTTTTCCTCTTTCTTTCTTTCTTTTTTTTTTAAAAAAAAAAAAAAAAAAATTCCTTTAATTGGATAGCTTAATTGGAAATTCTTACAGAAATGATTGACACCAATTATATAATGTTGTAATAATTTTCGATTGCCTAATAGTTAGTGCTACGTGACATTTAATGGATTAAAAAAAAGTAATTTTTTTCTTATTTCTAAATATTTGATTTGTTTAAAAAATTTTTTTTTTCAAAAAAGAAGGAAAAGTCTTGTTCTTTAGTTTAAAGAAAATATCAATAAAGTTAATTAATGTGAAACATTTATAAAGTTCCTATGTCGTATAACTCTTTTTATGAATTGCAATAAGCATGCATTTTATTAATATACGATAATAATGAAGTACAATTAAGGTTATATTCATGTTAATAAAACTAAATTGAATTAAGTTATGTTAATTATTTTATAAAATAAGAATAAATAATATAAAAGAATATAAAAGAATATAAAAGTATTTCATTTATTGATCCAATCGGCCGAGATCACAGAATTGATTTTAAATGTACTTTTTATTATAAATCATTATACGAAAAAATAACTTTCAATAAACAAATCCTGAATTTGGCGTTTTAGAAATTAATTGTTACTTTACATGGATAAGTTTCTTATTAAATTTCTTTGTTTAAAAAAACATGAATACATATTGAAGATGCGATTACGTGATCATAATTTTCCATGTATATATGGATTTAGTAGATATGTAAATAAACGAACCTGATTAATACATAATAATGTTTCAGGGTTGTGACATTTCCTCTCTAACTGGTTTGTATCCAATTATATATTAAATGTGTACTTAAATTTAATTGATTCGTGCATTTGCAGTTTATATTAAAGAGATCAAAAAGAGAAAGAAAAAAAAAATGCCACATTTTCTAAATTATTATCAATCTCTCAACGATTTAATCAACGGGATCATCTGTTATACCGTTCAACCTATCTTTCGAATACTTCTAAGTTAAACGTTCTATTGATAATAATTAGTTGAAAAATAAAACCACGGAATTTTCGGATACACAATGAAATGGAGGAATTTATATGGCGGATATTAAGATCGTATGATACTTGTTTTTTAATATTTATAATTCTATATGCTATTCGGAGTGAAATAAATAAAACTTTTTCTAAACAGTACATGCAAATTTTATTAAAAGCGGATTTACGGATATTCAAAGATCCACGGTCAATCGAAAAGAAATTCGAGAATTATTTTCTACCTTCTAAAAAAAAGGGGGGGATAATTCCGATGTCGATCATACGAGTTTACTATTTTTACCATTGTACCTAAATTTATACTTAGAAAACAAAGAATTTTAAAGATTTGGTTAGAATTTGTAATAATGAAACAATTTATTAAATTAAAGAGTTTTTTGTGTATTATATTAAATAATTTATGATACACAATTGAACCAATTTTAGTATTTCTAATATGCTATATATAAATTTATTTGATCTCCCTAAAAAATACCGGTATTAGAAATATCACATGAAATGACAATGCAAAATTCTGACATATTATACATTTTTACAAAAAAAAGTCATCTTCATATTGTAATTCTCGCTTTTTAATGAGAGTAGAGTTCCCAATTTTTGTATTTAATAGGTAGTGATAGTCACTTGGAATGTTGAGTGAACAATCTAATAAAAATTATTAGAAGCTTCCATTGCACAAGGTTTATTCTATATTTGTATATTTGAAAATTATTGGAATATTGGAAGATTTTGGATTTAACGGTCCAATTCTAACGAAAAATCGAAAGGTTCTAAAAACATTACTGCATTAGAGCTTTATACTTATTATAGGCATTAAGACTTCGGACCCCGTTCTGGAATTTAATCAGATGTATGCTAATGTCACGTACTGTACTCACGTGATTCGTTATATAGATTTATTCTAAAAAGAAATGAATAAATAATTCCGACTAGCATTATCCAAAAAGGAAAGTTCATCAAACAATTAAGACTAGGACTTTTTTTTTATCATTATTTTTTATTCTAAAGATATTTAAATTTCTATAATATCTAAAATATGATCGAGTTACAGTAGATTTTTCTATGAACTTTAGTCGGTATTAATCATTTTTCAGGGCATCAGAAGGCAGGATCATCTGCGAAATCCCAAAAATCTAAAATCCGAAATCATTATTCCGACAGTTCACTTATCTCCGAAATTACTTATTACTTATTTATAATAATATGTATTATTTATTCTTACATACCACAATTGCTTGAAATAATAAACTAATATATTGTTAATATTATAATATTTACAAAGTGACTACGTAGATAATGAATTTCGGAAATATGGAATTGTGAATTTTGGGATAATGAATTTTCAGGATTATGGATGTCAGGATGAGATTTTGATTTTCGGCGCATGCAGAATAAATTTTTTATACAGCATTATAAAAGTCAAAATTTAAATCATATATTTAGTCCTTTATTAGTTACGCCACATAATAAATACTAAACCGAAATTAGGCAAAAATTTATATATAGTAGTTATTAATTTCAACCGATAATTCTGGCCATATTCTTTCCTTAGATAACTTAAACACTTAATATGAAAAAATCGTTTTTAATTCAGCAAAATGAAAGAAAATACGTGTAAATAGCTCGACTCTCAAGTTATTTGAGTGTTATGTTTTTAATAAGAATTCTATTTAATATTTTCAGGTTAAATTATAATCATTCACTTGATTTACCATCAACGCTAAAGGGACCCTATAAAAAAAGAATGTCCGGAAATTGTCATCAAAAATGTCTGGAAAATGAAAAATATCCGAGAAAATTGCAATATTCCGGACACTTTCTGGACACCAAGCCTGGGCCACATAGTGTAAATAGGGTAAACATTAATTATGATAAAACAAATTCAGAGAAAAGAATTAATATTTTATTGTAAATAATTTAACATACAGTACAGATTTGTCAAATTTTTATGATTTAGAAAAGGATCAGATTTACTAAAATTTCCAAACAGACGTTTTATAATTAATAGAAAAAAGAAAAAACCAAAAAGAACCAGTGATTATTTGATTTGCGAATGGATCAATTGTAACCTGTGAAGGCAGTAATTGCGGTACGCCTTCTGCGGAATAACTATTTTAAGTTTTCATAATCCTGCGTCTTTGATGCCAATTACATTATTAAAAACAAACATTAATGAACTAAAAAATTGGAGGTTCAAGAAAGAGAGAATAACATAAATTAACCTGAACCTTGGTACAGTAATATTTGTAAATAATATAAACAATTATTCCAATAAATTCGTGAATTGTGATAACCAGACAAAAAATATGAAAGAAATATTATATAATTATATATATACTGTATACCATCCTAAAAAGCTAAATATTGTCATTTGAAAGGTGCGTGTAATTATCTACAAGTGAATGATTTTTGATTTAATTTTTATATTTGCAATCAATATCATAATAATAAAGAAATATGTAGTCTTTCACTTTGACTTTTAAACTGATTTGGACAAAAAAAATTAAATACTGTAAAAAACACATTATAGAATATTTAGTGCTGGATCAAATGATTTGAGTTTCTGATTTTACAACTGATTTCAAAAGATTGTATATTTTCACAATTGAGTCTACAGAGAGTGCAGAGTATAGTCTACTGGTTAATACTATACAATTGTGCTGATTTAGTATTCTGCATGAATCAAACTTTTCCTCTGCAGATTTGATTCAATTCAGACTTGACTCAAACTCGATTCGAACCCAAAAATTTTGGGATCCGGTCAAAAGACTGACTGGATCAAAATCTCGACTGGGTCAAAATCCTGAAATTGGCCCGCTTTATGCAGAATTATGCATGGTCACGTGATCGATTGACCAGCATTAGAGTGTCGAGATTTTGACCCAGTCGGTCTTTTGATCTATAACCAAAATTTTTATCTCACGATCTAGTAATCCAATTCGAATGATCTTTTTTTTAATCAATAGATCTCATTACTCTGATCAAAGTAGAAAAATGATTATCCAAATTGAACTGCTAGATCAAAAGTTATTTGTAAATAAAGTTTTTACTCTTCAGGATCAATTAGGGTTATACTGTGTCACAAATCGATTCGTGCAGAACACTAACTGATTTTATATAATACTACTATACTCTATAGTATAATGATAAAATATAGTATTTTGATTTGCATAGAGTTTACTTCTTTATAATTAAATTAATATTTGAAAAATCTGAATAATCATGTGCATAATTTGATCATTAACTTATAAATGACTTTAAAAAGTCACTAATGATTATAAGCCAAATTTTTTTTTCTCTTAAAAAAAGGGTATTTTCAGAAATAATACTGGTATTCCTAGATATACTGGTTGTTCCCAGATATTTTACCTCAATAAATTATTTATTATACTATATAGTATGATGCAACATATTTCTGAGTATTTAAAAATTTGAGATGTATACTTAACAAGTAATGCTGAGTTTTGCAGTTCTCAATTTTGCTAAATTATACTATACTGAAATTGTGAAAAGTTCACTTAAGGTATAGATATAATCTTAATTATTGTTATTTTTCATAATTTTGTGAAATGTTTTTATAGCTTTTAATAAAATAAACTTTAATTAAAATTATAAAAAATCTAACAAGAAAATTTACAGTATTATTAATTTTATTAGAATTTAAAACTGAATTAACTGTAATTTTATTCACAAAAGTTTAATAAATACATAATTGTCAAAAATCAATAGATTTAAGTAGTAAATTTAATACTTTTATTACCACAAATTTAACAACTACTATAAAATTATTAATTAAATAAATTATTAATTACAAAATTAATTGAAAAAATGCCATGAAATTAAACCAATAAATATTACAAAACTAATTAAACAAATGTTACAAAAATAATTAAATAATATCATAAGTTTAAGCTACTATGAAATTAGTTTAAATAGATACCATAAAACTAATTAAATAAAGTCATATGCAGTTAAGCCATAAAATTAAAATATTACAAATTTAATTAAATAAATACTATAAATTTAATTAAATTTATGCCATGAATTTAATTTAATATATACCATGAATTTCATGATTTCTAAAAAAAATTAATGTATAATTTTATCCAGATTTTAGTTTTATCCAGATATTATATCTGAATTTTTATCTAATTTAGATAATCAAATAAAAACTGGATAATTTTTTTAATTTATCTGGATAATGGTTTCTATTCAGATTAAAATACTATTCTAAACTTTACAGAATTTTACTAAATATACTGAGTTGTCTTTTAGTATGTAACTAAATATCTTATATATTATGAAATTAGCTGTAACACTATCAACATTTATTTTTAATGGATATTATCCAATTAAATTATTTTTATAATAAAGAATTTCAAAGTTTATATAGTATTTAATAATATAATCAATTACTTTTTTAATTATTTTTTGTATTATTATTAAATCTTAAATTCTGATTTTTTTAATTAATTTAGTAAAGATATTATTGTACAAATATTTTAGGAATGAAATAGCTGTAATTTAATAAGTAATAATGATTGTGATTTACCTTTTTATATAATATATTATAAATTTGATATTATAAAACTAATAATTGTATATTAAAAAAAATCTTTGGTTTTTTGTAATTAATAAATTACATCACTATTTAAAACACAATTTATATAATGATATAATAAATTTTATATGATAAGGTTATTATATATATATTTAAAGGCTCTTTTATTTTATAACTAAATTAAATATAAAATCTAAATCCTTTATAAGAATTTTAAATTTTCAGATTTTAAAACTAAAACTACTTTAATATATTGTAATACCTTTTTAACTATTTAATAAAGTATAATTTAATATTATAAGGGTGATCTGGACTGCATCATGGTGAATTAGTATGCATTGCACTATGTATATTTTAACTAAGGGTCATGGTGTCCTTCATAACGTTCCCTAGGAGGCCATTGGGAAGTTCATAGTCTTGTCTTCAAGGTCACTTCTATACCTTGATGGTAAGGTCCTGTTCAGGTGGTCACTCAACGATACCACTTGGGGTCCAAAGTGGCTAGATAGTCCTTATAGATGGTAAAGTTCTGGGTGCAATGACTTAATGGTAGTTTACCTTCTAATAGGTTTAGACCAACCAGAATGTTCATGAACTGACAGGTGTATAAGGTTCTGAGGCTGGGTTCGATTCCCAGGTGAATTTGACGTACTGGCTGGTAATTCCTGGAAAGCTGAGGTAGGCTTCTTATATATAGGGGAGATCCTGTACCCTTGGCATAAGTTTACTGTCTTGGTGGTCACTGCTAGGTAAGGACTGCATCATGGTGAATTAGTATGTACAGTTTGGCTGCATATTT
>JADRCO010001015.1:0-23559 GCA_021464525.1 Rhizophagus sp. LPA8_4_AMF
GCCGAAAATTTACTGCGCCTTCGGCTGAATTTTTCGGCTAACTACACCATTATAATATTATAAATTATTAACCATTTTATTATTTATTTACATTTTATACGTAAAGTTTTAGCATGAATACACTGCTGCTATGTCTTATTTTAATTTGATATCATAATTTTAATTGTACTTTTAGTAATTCCTGATACTTCAGCAACTTGCTTGCGAAATATGAACATCAGATGACTTATCCTCATAAAATTAATTTAAAAAATGTAATTGCAAACATTAATTATTATCATTTTTTTGTTATAATTTAGTAGTATTTAATATTATTTTAAGAAAGAAAAAAGCACTGTATAAGAAAAATTTTTAAAAATCAAGTACTTGTGGTTATTAATTATCAAATATATAAGTTTCAGACTGATATATTTAGTTACGCAATATTTATTCTTAATGCAAATCTTATCCTTTTTTAGTGAGGTACCAATCTTTTTGCACCGGCCCATATAATATAATCTTTTACTAAAATTTTTTTAAAAAAATAGTTTACTTCATTAGAGTTTTATTAAATGGAATTCTTAAAAGAAATATTTTATTTAATAAGAGAATTATTTTTTTTATTCGTACGTTATCTTTTACTAAAATTCTTAAAAGGAAAACTTCAGACCAATATAGTATTATTCATTTTATTTGTATGCTTATTTTTACTAAAACTTCTTCAAACATTGATTGGTGTTATTGGAGAAGTTAATAAAATTAATATTTTAAACTCAAATAATGAATCAAATAACTTAATTATTAATACTGTAGCGCCAGCTTCTGCCACTCTGGTCACCACAAGATAATTCTTTGATGTAAATTTGCAGTTTATTCATTAATAAAAGGTTTATTCTTCATTATATAAGAATATGTCCTCATGACACATTTATTTATTAATTATAAAATACATTTTTATGTATAAGTTTTTATTAACTAATTTATTTATGTTGATCGGAAAAAGGCTCTGGAACTAAGTCCAAAAGCTGGGGTTTATATAAGAATTTCTATGTTGATCTTTGATCAACGTATATGACTACGGCCCTTTTGTATTTAATTATTTTACTGTGCCTAAATGATCTACATTTCCGATTTATTTCCTCCGAGCCAATCATGTGATCTGGCACTACAATACACTGATCGAGAAATTAGGGGAATTTTATGAAAGTTACAATCATGATTCTAAACAATTTGTAGTACAATTAGCACATTATCAAATGTTTGGTTTATGTTTTGAATGTAATCGGATAAATACTTATTTATATTGGTGCAAGGAATGTTATTCCGAAAAATCAAAAAAAATTTTAATAATTGGACCAGTGGAAATGAGCAAATAGATAAGTTCATTCAAGAATCACAATTAAGTGCAAGAAATCCTTCTAATTTACTTGAATGGATTCCTTATGATAGACTAAGAAATATTAAATATTTAACTAAAGGTGGTTTTAGTACAATTTATGCAGCAATTTTGTTAGATGGAAGGATAATGAACTGGAATTATAAAAAAAAAAATTGGAAACATTGTGTTAATAAACTTGATGAACAAGATTTTATAGATGCAAGTAATTCTCAAATTAAGAATCCTCTCAGTGATGAAAAATATGGTTATCGAGTAGTACTTAAAAGTTTAAATGATTCATCAAATACCAATGAGAATCTCTTAAATGAGGTAAGAAACTATAATTATTAAATAATTATATGCATATTATTTCTAATAATTATTATTTAATATTAAAATATAGTGGAAATTACATTTAGAATGTCAGCGTGAAGCATTATTAAATTATGCTAATCTCATCCCAATACTTGGAATAACACAGGATCCGGATACATTAAATTATATGACTGTAATGTATTATGCATGTAATGGTAGTTTAAGAAATAATTTATTGATAAAAAAATACAATCCGAATGATAAATTTGATAATTTATTGGATATTTCAAGACAACTAAAAGCTATTCATAAATTAAATCTAGTTCATGGAGATTTACATAGTGGAAATATACTTCATACGAAACATTCCTTATTCATTAGTGATCTTGGATTGTGTAAACCAGTTAATCAACCTATGATAGAGGATGAAATATATGGAGTTCTTCCTTACATGGCACCAGAAGTATTACGTGGTAAACCCTACACAAAGGCTGCTGATATATATAGTTTTGGAATTATCATGTGGGAAATGACATCAGGCATTCCAGCATTTCATAATATTCCTCATGATTTAAACCTTTCATTAAATATTTGCAGGGGTATTAGACCAGAAATTATAGATGGAACATTGCCTGAATATGTTGAATTAATGAAAAGATGTTGGGATAATGATCCTGAAAAAAGACCAACTGCTAATGAACTAGAAGATACTTTTTGGAAATGGCAGGAAAAATATCCAATGGAAAAAGATGATGAAAAGAGAATACTTATTCCTGGTAATTACAAATTGAAGCTATGAAGTATTTATTTTATTATCTTGTATTTAATGTTTTTTATTATTTAATTTCATAGAAAATGAACCAGAAATTGTATATCATCCAAAATCTTGTTATACAAATAGAAAATTTGATGATTCAGCTAAATTGAATGAAATTTTATTACAGGATGACGAAAATGGTAACGTATAAAACCTAATTTTGTTATAATTTGTGTCGCAAATTTATTCATTAGCAATTTCATATAATTAGATTTAGATGTCTATAAGATTGAATAGGTATCATGGTACTTTTTCTTTTTATTATTACCACCTTTTTTTAAAGAATGAGGAGAATTCGAATATAGGAATTCCATTTTATGAGCAATAATAATTAGATATTCGGTTTATTTTTTTTTTTATTAAATTTTTTAGGGTATTGCTAAATATCACCGGTGGTGACGGTCACCAGTTGTGAATTTATGATGTAATGCCGGCCAGTGTTTTATTAGATTTTTAATTCTGGCCAAAAGTACATCATAATGCTGGTATGGTGACAATCACCACTGGTGAGCTTTAGCAATTTTCATAATGTTATATTTATTGATTAAAAAAATTGAGTGTTAAATAAATATTCTCACTATATAACCTAACGGGTAAAGTTATTTTCAATTTTTTATTCTTATTTTTTATTTTTCTGCATTTTATTATGAGAAGTATTTCAAGTATTGGATGAAGAGTAAATTTAAATAATTAAATTAAAAATTAAACATGTATCGTGTTGTTTATTTTAAATAATTTTTAATAATTAATAATAAAGTGTAGTTATTCAGAATATTGATTTGAAATTTTCAATATAAAAAAATAAGCTTTTTACAAACAAATATATATATTCATTGTTAACTTTTAAATAACAATATGTAGGTTCTTAAATTTGAGGTATTTATTTTTTTTTTAAAATAAGATACAATTTACAATTTTAAGATTATTATATATAATGAAATACTTAATATAGTAAAACGATTAAGTATGGAATTTTTTTAAAATACTCCATGATTAATATAATATTAATTATGAAATTTAATAATAGAAAATACAGTTGAAACTAAGTTCAATATAAGTATCATCAAATTCCACATTAATAAATAATGTTATATTATTAAAATAAATTGATTGTTAAATAAATATTCTCACTATATATAAACCTAACGAAATTAAATAATTTATTGTTGCTGATGAATTAAATACTGTTAACTCAATCGTTTTAATTCCTCTATAACATTACGAAAATAAAATTTTAAAACTGTCATTATAAATGATCATTGGCTCCTACTAAACCATTTAAATTTGTGAGTCACTATCTATAAATCTAAACGATCTTCAAAATTATTAATATCGATCCCAAATTATAAGAAATCTATAGTTTGTTAACTCTGGCCAATTATAATTTTAACCAGAATTAGGCAGTAATCATCACCAGTAATGATGATCGTCCTTACATGTTACACAGACACGAACTGTGCGACAATTTCGGAATTACATTCCGAAAATTGAATTTATCCAGTATATCACAATAGAAAAATATGATACACAAATATTTCTCTTTTTCTCTCTTCATTTTCGATATGTCATGTTCAAAAATATTTTCAGGAGATTTGCCCGAAATAACTTATGAAGTTATAAAATATTTTCAGAATGATTATTCAACTTTACATTCATGCATTTTAGTTAACAGATTATGGTGTCGTTTAGCGATTCCATTATTATGGGAAAATCCTTTTTCAATTCCTACTGAAAACTATAATTTTATTGAAATTTACTTACGTTATTTAAATAAAGGTTTTAAAAAAAATAAATATAAAATCATTAAAATATCATCACATTCGAATATACTCTTCAATTATCCCAGGTTTTTAAAATATTTGAATATATATAAGTTTATTTTCTCCGTTGAGAAGTGGTATAAATCTTCTATTAATATTTCAAACCTTGAAAATGGATTGTATTTAGAAGCTGATTTTAAAAAATTGGCGGATTTATGTGTATCACTATTTAAAATTTTTATTGAAAATGAAGTAAATTTACATACTCTTGAAATTGAAATCTCAAGCAATTATTATCAAACATGTTTTGGTAGTATTCTTGATGAATTAATTTTAAAAAATACAAATTTTATTCACAATATTAGAAATTTAAATCTTCATATTAGCAATTACAATGAAAATACAGTAATTAAAAATCGTATATCACAAATGATTAATTTACAACAAAATCTTAAAAAAATTTTGATAGGTGATATTAGTTTTTCTTTGTATCAATCATTATTATTATCAAGAGGTAATAATTGTTCAAATACTTTAAATACAATAATTTTCTTTTACGTCGATTTTAATGGTATTAACAATCTAAAAACAGTATTTGAACAATTAAATGTTTTAGAATCTATTCATATCCTTTATTGCTATTCTTTAAAGACTAGTTTTACTCAACAAATTATTAATTTAACTAAACCATTTAAGTTGAAATCTTTAATTATAAATGAGATGCCACAGATTGAATCATTAGAATTATTATTACAAAAATCTGGTGAATATTTAGAAAATTTCGGAAATGGATTTAATCATGGTCTATCATCAAATCAACAATTGTTACAATTAATTACAAAATATTGTAAAAATATCAAATTTTTTGATTTTTGTAATCTTGAAGGTTGGATTACTTATCAAATATTCAATTTAATTGAAAATATTAAACAAAATCTTAATTATCTTTCACTCAACAATGGTGAATTTAGTTCAGTGATATTACAAAATTTAGGACAAACACTTCCTTTTAAATTAGAATATTTATGTTTGAGACTTTATAGCATTAAAACTAGTGATTTTGAAATGTTTCTAATTAAATCTCAAGACACTTTTATTAAAAAGTTATTGATTTATAATCACAGTAAATATCAGGATATTTTACCCTCTATAAAGGAATATATCATGAAAAAGAAAAGGGTTAAGTATCTGGCTATTAATAATGTTTCCTCTGAATCTACATTAGTTAGTTTTGATCATAATATTAAGGAATTGTTTTCATTTAAAGATGAAGTGAATGAATTTGGTTTATATAATATTGAAGTACAAAGGTGTTCTGATCTGGTGATTAATGTGTATAATTATATAAAAGAAATTGATTAAATGTGGGGTAGTAATTTAAAAATATCAGATAGGATATTCTTTTATATAAAGTTTTTTATAATTTACTTATTACAAATAATAAAGTATTCATTTATTTGTTATTGAAATTATCAAGACATTTTTTTATTATTTTTATTGATTTTATCAAACAAAAAACCTAAAATCATTAATATAAACAAGTGTAAATTCTTTTGACCTGAATTTAGTATTTGAAATGTAATAACTTATGTATATTATAACGTGTGATTACTATATACTAAGTATTTTGATTCTCTGTTAAAGAAAAAAGGTTAATTATACCTATCAGAGTGAGTTTTATTTATTAGTATATAGTCACATTATTTGAATATTGAAAAATTAAACTTATTGAATTTCTAATTCGTCTAATAATAAAGAGGGTTAAAAATAAAAGTTACTTAATATAATGTCTTCAGTGGTGATATTCATGAGTTTTTTCTGAATATTCGATATTTAATTGAAACATGGATTTATTAAGTGTTAATACAATATATAATTATGGCTAGATCAAGATTTTCTTATGTCAAAGATCTATGGCTTAGATAATTTTGCGTAAAATGTGAAAGTTTGACTCAGTAATTATTATTTTTTAGAAAAAAAATTTTTTAATCCACAGTTTTGTTAACTCTGGCCAATTATAATTTTGACCTGCTTAACACGTTACACACAATTAATTGACACGAATTGGCCGAATTGTGCGACAATATCGGAATTACATTCCCGAAGATTGAATTTATCCGGTATACCAATAGTCAATCGGTTAGAAATCAAATATAAATACACCCTCTATTAACTAATTGAAAGGGAGTAGTTTTTATATATTCATATTTTCTTAGTCGTTTTGTAACGGATTTGTAACCTCTGTAGTTTTACGCTTGTTTAATAAAAATCGTCTACCATTCGGTTTATTTTAATCCCTTAAAATCCCTTGTTTCTGCATACATTAATATAAGATTCGTCTTATATTCGTCGTATCCTGTCATTTTAATTCGTATCTTTAGTTGTTACCTTACCGATTCTTAACGAACAATACCGACGCACCGAGTGAGGCAGTATTGGGTAAGAATCCTACCGGTATTTGTGTATTATTACGATATATTACGATATAATTCGACCCGCCGTACGACTCTTAATTACCGCTACAACCGGTAGTAGTAAGATCAATTTTAGGACTTCATCTAAAGATGATGTAAATATTACGCCAATGTGTTTATTGCATTCACTACATTCACTATACGTATTCATTCATGAATATTATTTTTTAGTGGGTCTATAAGAGCTATAATCTTTCTGCAGAGTTCCGATATTTTCAAAAATTGACAATTGATCAAATTAAAAAAAATCCAATACTATCCTATAAAACCGATATTTAAAAAAGTCTGTATGTAAATTCGAATCAGATTTTTATTTGACTATACAAATATTGTATTCATTATCTTTAAAATAGGTCTCTTTCGAACATAATACTAATTGAACATATAAAGCCATCATTTTTCATTCTCGCAAGAAACATGGGAGCAAATATAGGAAAGCAAATTACGAACAAACTTGCCTTCAATAATAAATAATATAACTCTTGAATATTCTTTTGTAAGTTTACTTTTCGTTTTCAAACTTTAGTTTCTAGAAATGAGATTAAGCACTTTTTAATTCTAGATGTTAAATAGTTTTATACCGATGAAAGATATTCAAGATAGATGGAGTAATGATTTTTTTAAAGCTGTAGGATTGGTGGATCGAAATATGGACATTTGTCAAACTCAAGTAATCTTTCGAAATTTGTAAGTGTACCCATTGTAAATAATAATTATTGTAACAATGAAATAACTTCTGTTTGTAGTTTATTTTTATGTGAGAAAGGTATCGATACAAATAACGAGGACAAATTTGTCCAAGGAATGTTGCACGATTTACTTAATGAAATTTTTCGTGATCCTACATTTGAACTAATTTGGGCGAATGGTGAAAGTTTCGTCTCCAAAAACCGTTGTACAAGCAGTTCAGAAAATAAGGAAATAGTAGAGGTGAAAACGCCAATTTCAAAATTATTACAAAATCAGAAGAAATTTTTTTTGGAGAGGTAAAATCTAAAGATTCAACATCTTTATTGGTTAGCAAAGATCTCATCAAGTTGTCAAATTTCCAATCGGGTGCGTTGGATGAATTAATTAAAATACACGGAAATAAGATCGTTCGGAGTTTGGGTTAGTGGTAAGTATATAAATTTGGAATACATTTACCAATAAATGATGGCATATATTAATATTTTAATGCATATTTGGTTCCATTTACAGGCTCACGCATTCGGATTTATGAAATGAATCTCAAATACTGTATGACGGAATATATAGAATGTTTTCAAAAGCGAACGTTGTAATCCCAACAGAAAGAGCATAATTCTTAAATCTAATACCAGTATTAGAAGTATTATATGGTGTCAAAGTAAGTAAAAAATAGTGGTTTTTGTTTATTAATTTTAGTGCAGGTTGCATTTAATACCTTATGACTTTAAGGATCGTATGTCTGAAGTTCTAGAGATATTTACTTTCAATACTCTGCCTAGTTCGCCACGCTCTACCTACGTCAGAATGTCTATTCCACCACCAAAATTAGTAAAGATATCTATTGTTCAGTCATCCTGCGCCACTTCTAACTAAACAATCACCGGACAACCGAAAATCATTTCACCTAAACCGAATTTTATTTTAAAGATCAACTTAATAGTAAATAATAGCTTTTTTTCTTTTTAATATTCTTTATAACTAATTTTAATAATAAGAGATAATAAGAGTCTTTATCCAATATTATAATTATGTTACATTATGAAATTTCTCTGATATAAAATACATTTTTAAAGCACTTACTAGTATTTATAGACAGTATTATTATATTACTGTATTACGAAAAAAATATTGAGTAATAAAAATACAAAAAAACAAACTAATAAATTTAAATACGTTTTGTAAAATTTAGGAAGTAACCTGTCTGCGAAATGACCCTGTCTGTGAAATGATCGTCGGTGAAACGATTGTAGGTGAAATGATCTTTGTCGGTAAAATGACTGTCGGTAAGTTGATTGCGATTTTCGGTGAAATATAATGCGTCTCTATATTTATTATTTAAGTTGATACAAAACTACGCACGCGTTTATTATGTAGCATAAATACATAAACCTTAAAATCTTAAACAACAAGGATGACCATATGATGTTAAGATAAAAGGGTTCAAGTAAATCCGAATTCCCGAACTGTACTACATGGGCACATGCTTTACTCAATAATTAATGATAATCATACACATCACGCCAAAAAAAAAAAAATCGTGAAAAAATTGTTTACTAAAAGCAATAAAAGTACTAAAGTCCTGAAGGGGTTGTTACATTAGATTATACGGATCTTATTAATAACGTTGATCTATATAATGAGATTGAGGTTTACAAATATTTAAAAAAATAAAGATAAAAATAAAAATTAAGGTATAATAAATATTTTTATATATAAAATCGTGGATCAAAATCACATCGTCTTGTTATATTATTGGTAAAAAATCTTCCTGAATTTTACGTAGAAAATTGTTGCGTTTAGCGTCAGTTTTCGCTTCCTTACCAGAAGAAATTAAAGAGAAAACTATTAATGAACAAAGTTATTATAAATTTGGTTGGAGTTGTGTAAAGAAATCTTTAACAGTAAAAAAGGTATGTATTGGTAATTTTTATATATTTAATCGATAATTAAATATCTTTTTATTACATTATGAATTTATGATACATTAAAAGGTTCATATTATGATAATCCAAAATATGATTATCTCCGATGCTACTGAAGAAGAGCTGAGAGAATTTCCGATGTAATGTCATCCAAATATTTGGTCAAATGAAGAGGAGAAGCGTTTAAGGATTTAGGACGGTTTATTATAGACGTTGGGAAATTGGTTGCTCGTGCATGTAATTTGTTCGGTTAGTAGGTTTACATAATTTATAATACTCTTTCTTTTTTTTCGTATTTATTTTTATTAATAATCAAACAGTTTAAAAAAGGGTATGCTGATTTTCGTCGAAGTCCATTTCACCGAAACCCATTTCACCGAAGTAATTTCGCCGTAGGGATGCTTCACTTACCGAATGGCCATTTCACCGAAGGGTATTTCGCCGAAGCCATCTCGCCGAAAGGATATTTCTCCGAATATATAGAATTTTTCAATTTTCCTATTCTTTTTTATGAGACAGACGAATTATTTACACATTATAAGTCGCGTTTGTTTATTTTTTTTTTTTAATTAAAGGAAAATTAATTTTTTTAACAAATTCATCGTATTCATCAATTTTCCGAGACATTTTTTTATTTTCTTTGTATCGAATTATAAATGATTATGGAATTATGTTAATCAATAACATTTTCGGCGAAATGTCCTTCGACGAAATGAACGATTTGGGAAAAGGATTCGACGAAATGTCTATTCGACGAAACGCCCATTCGACGAAATATCCCTTCGGTGAAACTTCCCTTCGGCGGCAAATGGCATCGGAGAAATAGGTTTCAGCGAAATAGACTTCAGTGAAACGTACCGTAACTTTAACAAAGTTACCAAAGCGGAACCGAATTACTTAGAAAAAATTACAAACATTTAGTGCTCGTCTTTTACATTACTTTCTTATTCAGACAATAAATCAAAAGAACGTTATTGATGATATTGATGATTCTTGGTGCGGATGACATACTAATCACTCATCGATTACAGATAAATTGGTCTGCAAAAGACCTCGATCGGTTGACAAAGCCTATATACATTTGTCTAATTATATATATATATATATAGGGTTAACATCATGGCCAAGGCTTTTTCTTCTAATATAAAAAGTGATATACCAATTAACGTAGATATACTTTTGCAGTATTTTTGCACCTTCTTTAAATGAAAAAGTGGGTAATATTTTGCTAATTTAGATCACCAAACCACTTATTGAAAAAAATTAATGTATAAATTTAATGATAAATTTATTGATAAATATATTTACAATTGAAATAATTGAAATTTTTTTTTATAAGCCTTTACTATAATTAATCAATGACCGACATATTCAATGACCATCATATTCATTAAAGTAAATAGATAAATTTAGACGCATTAATATTTCAGTTATAATTAAAAATAATTAAAGAATTATTAGAATAATCAAGATTTAATAAATTTACGTAAAAAATAATTTAAAATATTTTTAAAAAATATTAAATGGGGAATAGAAAAGCCGATATTCCCCCATCCAATGAGTTGTGGTTCGGTACTGCAGTGTCCAATAGAAATTAATGCTACTAATATATTGGGTGTCATAAAAAATATCAGTATCAAAATCCTAACAACTAGCCATTAAAATTTTTTCGGATATAAATTTCTTTTTGATTGTAATAATTATAAATAAATGAATGAAAGAACCTTTGTCTAATATTACATTGACAAAATATAAAAATAAAACGTTTGAATTCCTTAATTCTAATTTATATATTTATGATGATCATTCTATGATTCTAAGATTTTCATTTTGAATTGTCGTCATTTGATTGTTTGATAACGAAACAATAATAATTGTTTTCACAATATAAAACTTGGATAAACATTAATCCCTTTTCAATTTAGTTTTTTTAAAAAAAAATAAAAAACGTTATTCGTCTGATAAGATTATATAATATTTTATCGGTCCTAATTATCGCCGTTTTAAAATAATGTAGTAGAATAAAAAAAATAAAAAGATTATCAGATCATGATTACCACCATGATTACCGGTAATCTTTTTTTTCATTTGAATATATTTCCTACTACACCATTTTGAAAACAGCGATAAATTTTTTTTTTTTTTTTTTTTTATAAATCTTGGAATTATTCTTCTTTCTGGAATTATTCTTTTTTTTTTAAAAAAAAAAAAATCCTTTAAATTAAGAAAGAATTTAACGATAATAATGACAACAAAAAAAGAAACCGTCGGATCATCCGAAGAAGATATCACAGAAGTACAAATTAACAATGATACGAACGATGCGAACATGAAAGAGGAACTTGATACAGTTCATGAAAAAGTTATGAATGAACAAGTTCATATAGAAAATTATAAAATATCATATTGGAAATTATATAATCATGCGACGAAGCAAGATTGGATTTTAATGATATTTGGTTTGATTTGTGCTGCCATTTCCGGTATCATTGTTGTAAGTATGTTTTTTTAAACTATGCAAATCTCTAAGAAAAAATTTATAGCTTTTTATATTTGTTTTTTTTATCTAGCCTTTGATAACAGTTATTTTCGGACAATTAATTGATTACTTTAATCAATTTCAAACCAAAAAAATCTCTAAAAGTGAATTCATAGATAAAGCAAATTATTATACAGCTTTTTTCGTTTATTTTGCTATAGTTGCTTTTATTACCAATTATACTTCTATGGCGTGTTGGGTCGCAACTGGTGAAAGGTAAAAATCAGCAAATTAATATCACTCCTTTTTTATCTTGTCTTAATTAATATAAACATATAAAAAAAAAAATAGAATTACTCGAAAGATTCGTGAACAATATTTACGTGCGGTATTAAGACAAGATATCGCATATTTTGATAAACTTGGTGCTGGTGAAGTTACTACGAGAATTACTAACGATACTCATTTGATTCAAGATGGTATTAGTGAAAAAGTTTCAATGTCATTTGCCGTAAGTTCTTTAAAAATTTTTTAACCCATTTTTCTTCCTCCTCCTCCTTCTTTACTGCGCCACTGACTATATAAATTTTTTTTTTTCTTTTATTTAAAAAGTTTATAGTGCAATTTTTCGCGGCTTTTACTATAGCATTTATAATAAATTGGAAAATGACTTTAGTGATCTTTGTTGAATTTCCTATGATAGTATTAAATGGCGGAATATTTAGTAGATTTATAGTTTATTATAAAAGAAAAGTTTTAGATTATTATTCTAAATCTTCTACTATAGCAGAAGAATCAATATCTACAATTAGAACAACTGTCGCATTCTCTCAACAAAAAAATGTTTCAAAACTTTATGATTCTAAATTAGAAGATGCTAAATCATCCGGCATAAAATCCAATACTTTAAATAGTTTAAGTATGGGTACTTATGAGTTTATTTTGAATTCAGTTTATTCTTTGGCATTTTGGTTTGGTTCAACTCAAATTATCAATGATGAAACAACTACAGGAAAAGTAAGTTCATATTATTATTTCTTTTTTTATGCGAAAATAAAATAAAATAAATATTAACTGAATATTAATTATCCGCATTATATTTATATAGGTTGTTAGTGTATTCTTCTCGGTATTAATAGCAAGTTTTTCTATTAGTCAAATTATGCCTGATATTATGGCAATTAATAGCGCTAAAGGGGCTGGAGGAAAAATTTTTGAAACAATAGAAAGAATTCCTCCAATTAATATTGAATCAGAGGAAGGTGATAAATTAGATAATGTTAAAGGTCGAATTCAATTAAAGAATGTCTCATTTTTTTATCCTTCACGTCCCGAAACAAAAACTTTGAAGAATGTATCTTTAGATATAGAACCTGGAACTACTGTTGCATTAGTTGGTTCTTCCGGTTCTGGCAAAAGTAATTTATTTATTTATTTTTTATTAATATTTTATTTTTTATTCATAAATATCGTTTCAATTACCTAAAAAATTTTTTTTTTTTTCATCCCTAGGTACGATTGTATCACTAGCTCTTCGTTTTTATGATCCTATCGAAGGAAGGATTTTATTTGATGATCACGCTATCAAAGGACTTAATTTAAAATGGCTTCGAAGACAAATAAGTCTCGTGGGGCAAGAACCCGTTCTTTTTAATACTACAATTGCGAAAAATGTAGCTCATGGATTAATAGGATCAATTTATGAAGATATTAATGAAGATAAAAAACATGAAATGATCGTACAAGCATGTACAATGGCAAATGCTCATGATTTTATAATGTATTTACCTGATAACTATGAAACAAACGTAGGAGAAAGAGGATTTTTATTATCAGGAGGACAAAAACAACGTATTGCAATTGCAAGAGCGATCATAAAAGATCCAAAAGTTTTATTATTAGATGAAGCCACTAGTGCACTTGATACTAAAAGTGAAATTGTTGTACAGGATGCTTTAGATAAAGCTTCAAAAGATAGAACGACAATAGTTATAGCTCATAGGTTATCTACCATACGTAATGCTACAAAAATCGTTGTAATGAATGATGGTGAAATTGTTGAAATTGGTAATCATGATGAATTGATTCAAAATCCAGAAGGTGCTTATTCAAAATTAGTTTCAGCACAAAAAATTCAGAATGAAGAATCAAAATCAAAAGGCTTTGAAGATTCTATAATTGAAAAACATTATACCCTTTCAAAAGTTATTTCAAATAGATCGTCAAAATCCGTTATTGATGAATATAATGATATTGAAAAAGGATCTAATACGGAATATCGTTATTCTACCTGGGAATTAATTAGAAAAATTAATAAAATTAATCGTTCGCAAAGGTATTTGGTATTGATTGGAATAACTGCTTCATTTATTTGCGGCATGGTTTTTCCGGTATTTTCCATAATATATGCAAAAGTTATAGATTCTTTTACGAAACCTAAAGATGAATTACGAAAGGATGCAAAATTTTGGTCACTAATGTTTCGTAAGTTATTAATTTAATACATTTATATAAGCAGTTAAAATCTTTTCATATTAATATATATTTGATTATAATTATCTATTTATAATTTTTTTAGTTGCTATCGGATTTACTGTAATGATGTGCAGTTTTATTGAAGGTTTATGTCTCGGAAAAGCCGGAGAAAATCTCGTTCTTCGGATTCGTTCAACATTACTTTCTTCAATATTACGACAAGATATTAGTTTCTTTGATAAAGAAGATAATAATGTTGGCGCTTTAATCAGTGTTTTAACATCGAATGTAACAGATATTGGTGGACTGACTGGTGTCACTCTTGGTGCTATCTCCCGAATCTTTGCTACAATTATAGCGGGAATTATAGTTGCATTAATAATTGGATGGAAGTTAACACTTGTAGTATTAACATCGGTACCTTTCTTAATGGTCGCCGGTTATTATAGATTTAAGATGATGGCGGGATTCAAATCACGTACACTAAAGGTTTATGAAAAATCGGCACAAATAGCGTGCGAAGGAACATCTAATATTCGTACTGTTGCTTCTTTAACAAGAGAAGATGATTTATTAAAAATTTATAGTAATATGTTGGATGATCCAATGAAAGAAGGGTATCATAATGCAATTTTTGGTAGTATAAGTTATGGTTTGGCATCTAGTATAAATTATCTAGCTAATGCTTTAGCATTTTGGTATGGAACACACTTGGTATGTATAATATATAATAATGGTTCATTTATAAAAAATTATTCTTAACTTTGTCAAAAAAATTTTTTTATTTTAATAGTTTGCGGATGGAGAATATGATTTATACAAATTTTTTGCTGTGTATACGGCAGGTAATATATATTTCATCATTTTATTGCATTCCAAGTTTTAAATGTCATTCAATTTAAATATAAAACGGTTTAAATTTTTTTAGTCCTTTATGGAGCGATGTCAAGTGGACGTATTTTTAGTTATGCGCCAAATATAACAAAAGCAAAAATTTCAGCAGAATCTATTGTAAAATTATTTGAAAGTGTTCCAGAAATAGATTCTTGGTCTAAGTGTGGAAAAAATATTGATGATGTTAAAGGACATATCAAATTTTCTAACGTTTATTTTCGTTATCCCACACGTTATAAGGTACCAGTACTTAATGGTCTTAATTTAAACATTGAACCAGGTCAATTCGCTGCATTGGTTGGACCATCAGGATGTGGTAAAAGTACTACAGTAGGATTAATTGAAAGATTTTATGATGTGATAAGTGGAACAATTCAAATAGATGGAGTTGATATAAGTGCTTTAAATGTTAATAATTTAAGAGAAAATATTTCACTTGTTAGTCAAGAACCTTCTTTATATGATATGACCATAAAAGAAAATATTTTATTTGGTTGTAAATCAGATCAAAAACCAACGCAAAAAGATATTGAAAGAGTTTGTAAGGAAGCTAATATTCATGATTTTATTATTAGCTTACCAGATGGATATGATACTCCTGTTGGTAATAAAGGAACTCAATTATCAGGTGGACAAAAACAAAGAATCGCAATTGCAAGAGCCTTAATACGGAACCCAAAAATTTTATTATTAGATGAAGCGACTTCAGCTTTAGATTCTGAGTCAGAAAAAGTTGTACAAGCAGCTTTGGATCAAGCTGCAATAGGTAGAACTACATTAGCGATAGCACATAGATTATCAACCATTCAACACGCTGATATTATATTTGTTATAAAAGATGGTAAAGTAGCTGAAGAAGGTACTCATCAAGATTTATTAGCGAAAAAAGGAATTTATTATAATATGGTACAAGATCAATATTTGGGTAAAATGAATTAATTAAAAATTAATGTAATTTATTATTCTTTTTTTTTTTTAAAAAAAAAAATATATTATATATTATAAATAAAATTAGTCATATAAATTAAAATTTAAGGCCAATTGTAATTTGTCGAGAATTAGGTGTGACCAATTTAATTTTTACCACGTTAGTGACGTTACACACAATTAATTTGTGCGACAATATCGGAATCTCACTCCGGTATAATTTATCCAGTTCGGTGTAATAATAAAAATTTGACACTTCTCCTTTTTCACTTACAACTACAATATGTCATGTTCAAAAATATTTTCAGAAAATTTACCTGAATTAACTTATGAAGTTATAAAATATTTTCAAAATGATTATTCAACTCTACATTCATGCATTTTAGTCAACAGATTATGGTGTCGTTTTGCAGTTCCATTATTATGGGAAAATCCTTTTTCAATTCCTACTGGAAACTACAATTTTATTAAAATTTACTCATATAATTCAAATAGTGATTTTAAAACAAAATTAATTGAATATGAAATTATTAATAGTTCATTACCTTCGAATACACTGTTCAATTATCCTAGTTTGTTAAAATATTTGAATATAAATAAGTTTATTTTATCTGTTGAGAGGTGGTTTGTATCTACTATTAGTAGTACTTCAACCCCTGAATATGGATTACATTTAGTATTTAGTTTTAACAGATTGTCTGATATATGTCTATCACTTTTTAAAATTTTCATTGAAAATGAAGTAAATTTACATACTCTTGAAATTGAGTTCTCAGATATTACTGATATTTCTACATATCTTAATAATATTTTTGAGTTAATTTTACAAAATACAAATTTCATTCGCAATATTGGAAATATAAATCTTTTTATTGATAGTTTATCTGATTATTCATACAGCAATAATAACAAATATAAGTTAATTGAAAATCGTATATCACAAATAATTAATTTACAACAAAATCTTAAAAAAATTTTGATAGGTGATAATAGTTTTCCTTTATATCAATCATTATTATTAACAAAAGATTCTAATTGTTCAAATACTTTAAGTACAATTACATTCTATAAAGTCAAATTCAATTTTTTGATCAATAATATATTGGAACAATTAAATGTTTTAGAATCTATTCATATCATTTATTGTTCATTAAATAATGATTTTGCTCAACAAATTATTAATTTAACTAAACCTTTTAAGTTGAAATCTTTATCTATAAATGAGAAACCACAAATTGAATCATTGGGATTATTATTACAAAAATATGGTGATTATTTAGAAAATTTCGAGTATGTATTTATTCATGATCTATCATTCAATCAACAATTATTGGAATTAATTACAAAATATTGTAAAAATATCAAGTTTATTTATTTTAATGTATATGAAAGTCAGATTACTTATCATATATTCAATTTAATTGAAAATATTAAACAAAATCTTAAATATCTTTCAATTAATATATGGTATGATTATAGTGGAAAAGGAGGTAGTTCAACCATATTACAAAATTTAGGACAAATCCTTCCTTCTAAATTGGAATATTTATGTTTAAGTCTCCATCATATTAAAGCAGATGACTTTAAAGTATTTCTAAAAAATTCTCATGATACTTTTATCAAAAAATTATTGATCAATAACAGTGAAGGGCAAGATATTTTACCCCTTATTAAAAAATATATCATGGAAAAGAAAAGGGTTAAGCATTTGGCTATTAATAATTATTCCTATAAACCTATATATATACTTGGTAGTAGTTATAGTAAGGAATTGATTTCATTGAAAGATGAAGTGAAGGAATTTAGGTTACATAATATTGAAGTGCAAAGTTATTCTGATTTAGCAATTGACATGCATAATTATATAAAGGAAATTAATTAATTGTTATTTTGATAGTAATTTAAAATATCAGATAATAATATTCATTATATAAAGTTGTTTTTAAATTTACTTATACTTAATAAAGTCAATTTATTCATTATTGATATTATCAAGATATTTTTATTATTTTATTAAATAAAAAACTGAAATCATTATTATAAACTAGCTTGAATTCTTTATCCTAAGTTTGGTAATAAATTATACATATTATATACTTATTGAAGGTATATAATCACATTAGACTATTAAAAAAAAATCGAACTTATCGAATTTCCAATTCGTTTAATAATTAAGAGGGTTAAAATAAAAGTTGATCAATACTATATTATCGTCAGTGATGATATTCACGAGCTTTTTTTGAATCTTCAAGATTTTTTAATTGAAACATAGATTTATCAACTCTACAATACTTTACTGTAAAATTCTGTGATATAAAGAAAATCATCATTAAAATTTTGATTTTTATTCCATTAGAAATAGTTCCTGCTGCAAAACTGATGAGATGTTCTTAATAAAGTTACTATATAATATTGTGGGTAGATCAGAAGTTAAAAATTATGGCTTAGATAATTTTTGAGAAAAATTGAAAGTTTAATTCAATGATTATTATTTTTTTAAGGAAAAAAATAGTACTAACGTTTCTAAAAATTTTTAGGAAATTGATAAATTTATTTTTTTTTTTTAAGGAAAAAAATAGTAACGTTTCTAAAAATTGGAAATTGATAAATTTATTATATAAATTAAAATTTAAGGACAATTATAATTTGACCAGAATTAGGTGACCGAATGAAGCAGCGCATAAAATTAATTCTAATTTCCCGGTTTTCCAGAAAATTTTATGAAGCCGGAATTTTTCCGTTCATGGCGCAATAGATTTCTGGAATATAAACGATTACTCCAAATTATATATGTAATATTTCGAACTTTTTACTCCCAAATGTACTTGTCAGAATTTTCTATCTACAAAATTGAATCGGAAAAAATTTTTTAATTACGGTCACATGGACCGGGTTGAAAAAAATAGATTTCCGGAATAATTATACGTTACCGGAAATTTCCGAAATTTTTCAGACTTTTTTAGGCCGCATGTGAAGATGATCAACTTAATTTTAACCACGTTAGTGACGTTACACAACTAATTAACACGATAATATCGGAATCATCACTCCGAAAATTGGTATAATTTACCCAGTTCGGCGTAACAATAAAATTTAATCCCTCCCACTCTCAAATTACAATGTCATGTTCAAAAATATTTTCAGGAGATTTGCCCGAATTAACTTATGAAGTTATAAAATATTTTCAAAATGATTATTCAACTTTACATTCATGCATTTTAGTTAACAGATTATGGTGTCGTTTAGCAGTTCCGTTATTATGGGAAAATCCATTTTCAATTCCTACTGAAAACTATAATTTTATTAAAATTTACTCACATAATTCAAATAGTGATTTTAAAACAAAATTAATTGAATATGAAATTATTAATAATAGTTCATTACCTTCAAATACACTGTTCAATTATCCTAGTCTGTTAAAATATTTGAATATAAATAAGTTTATTATCTCTGTTGAGAAGTGGTTTGGAGCTACTATTAGGACTTCAACCCCTGAAGATATGTTATATTTAGTATTTAATTTTAACAGATTGTCTGATATATGTGCATCACTTTTTAAAATTTTCATTGAAAATGAAGTAAATTTGCATACTCTTGAAATTGGGTTCTCAGATATTACTGATATTTCTATATGTCTTAATAATATTTTTGAGTTAATTTTACAAAATACAAATTTCATTCACAATATTAGAAATATAAATATAAACCTTTTTATTGATAATTTATCTGATTATTCATACAGCAATGATAATATTAAATATAAGTTAATTACAAATATGTCAAAAATAATTAATTTACAACAAAATCTTAAAAAAATTTTAATAGGTCATAATAGTTTTCCATTATATCAATCATTATTATTATCAAAAGATTCTAATTGTTCAAATACTTTAAATACAATTACATTCTATAAAGTTAAATTCAATTTTTTGATCAATAATATATTGGAACAATTATATGTTTTAGAATCTATTCATGTCATTTATTGTTCATTAAATAATGATTTTGCTCAACAAATTATTAATTTAACTAAACCTTTTAAGTTGAAATCTTTATCTATAAATGAGAAACCACAAATTGAATCATTGGGATTATTATTACTAAAATATGGTGGTTATTTAGAAAATTTTGAGTATGTATTTAGTCATGATCGATCATTAAATCAACAATTATTGGAATTAATTACAAAATATTGTAAAAATATCAATTTTATTTATTTTAGCATATATGAAAGTTTGATTACTTATCATATATTCAATTTAATTGAAAATATTAAACAAAATCTTAATTATCTTTCGATTCATATATGGTATGATTATAATGGAAAAGGAGGTAGTTCAACCATATTACAAAATTTAGGACAAATCCTACCTTCTAAATTGGAATATTTATGTTTGAGTCTCCACCATATTAAAGCAGATGACTTTGAAGTATTTCTAAAAAATTCTCATGATACTTTTATCAAAAAATTATTGATCTATAACAGTGAAGGACAAGATATTTTACCCCTTATTAAAAAATATATCATGAAAAAGAAAAGGGTTAAGTATTTGGCCATTAATAATTATTCCTATGAATCTTCATTTGATAGTTATAGTGATAATATTAAGGAATTGATTTCATTGAAAGATGAAGTGAAGGAATTTAGGCTATATAAAATTGAAGTGCAAAGTTATTCTGGTTTAGCGGTTGACATGTATAATTATATTAAGGAAATTAATTAATTGTTTGATAGTAATTTAAAAATATCAAATATTAATATTCATTATATTAAGTTGTTAATAAAATCATTTTTCATTATTGATATTATCAAGATATTTTTATTATTTTCATTAAACAAAAAAATCTGAAATCATTAATACTATAAACAAGCATGAATTCTTTATCCTAAATTTGGTAATAAATTATACATATTACCATACTTATTGAAGTATGTGTCATTATGCTTTATTTGTTATTACAATGTAAATATTTTGATTTTCCGTTAAAGAAAAAAGGTTAATTATTATTCCGCAGTAATAAGTTTTATTAGTATATAGTCACATTTGACTATTGAAAAATTAAACTTATTGAATTTCTAACTCGTTTAATAATATAGACAAAAGTTGATCAATACTAAATTGTCGTCAGTAATAATATTCACGAGTTTTTTTGAATTTCAAGATTTTTTAATTGAAACATAGATTTATCAACTCTACAATACTGTAAAATTCTGTGATATAAAGAAAACCATTGTTTATTATAATAAAAAGTCTTAATTTATATTCCATTAGAAATAGCTCCTGTTGATGTGATTATTACAGTCAGTTGAGTCATTATTAGATATTCTTATAAAGTCACTATATAATATCAGGATTTTCTGGTTATGGCTTAGATAATTTTTTAGAAAAATGTGAAAGTTTGATCCAATAACTATAACTTTTTTAAGGAAAAAATAGTAATGGTTCCAAAAATTTTCGGAAATTGATAAATTTATTAATTTATTATATAAACTAGGCGTAACCCGCCATGTTGCGCTGGGAATAAGGCATATAATATTTAACTCCGCATTTGACATACTATACTTTTTTGGTTGACCTGACACCACTCCTTTTCATATTGTTTATGTAGTTCAATCATATTACAAAATTTTATAGGACAAACATCTCCTTCTAAATTAGAATATTTATGTTTGAGCTTCATCATATTAAAACAAGTGACTTTGCTTAAAAATTCTCATGATACTTTTATCAAAAATATTGATCCATAATATGTGAGCCATTGACAATTTGTTGCGATAAGAAGCGACTATCATAAATATATCTCTCAGATCTATTATCACACCAATGCAGATTGACCCAGTTTAGCGTAATAATAAAATTTAATCCCTCCCACTTTCAAATTACAATATGCCATATTCAAAAATATTTTCAGGAGATTTGCCCGAATTAACTTATGATATTATAAAATATTTTCAAAATGATTATTCAACTTTACATTCATGCATTTTAGTTAACAGATTATGGTGTTGTTTAGCGATTCCATTATTATGGGAAAATCCATTTTCAATTTGTACCGGAAACTATAATCTTATTAAAATTTACTTACATAATAATGACTCAAACACAAAATTAAATGAATATAAAATTATTAATAATTCATTACCTTCGAATATACTGTTCAATTGTTCCAGGTTTTTAAAATATTTGAATATGTACAAGTTTATTTTATCTGTTAATGAATGGCTTGAAGCTGTTATTAGTACTTCAAACCCTGAAAATAGATTATATCATTTATATCATTTTAAAGGATTGATTGGTACATGTGTGTTGCTTTTTAAAAATTTTCATTGAAAATTAAGTAAATTTACATATGAGAACTTGAGTGATGATTATCACACATGTTTTGATAATATTCTTGAGTTAATTTTGAAAAATACAAAATTCATTCACAATATTAGAAATACAAACCTTTTTCTGATGGCCCAGTCAGTACTACAGTTGGGGATAACGTGGGAATACTGGGTGCTGCAACTCTTTAATAAAAGCATGGAATGGGCGAGGATTGAAGAAGAAGCTGCGTGCGTGGAATGAAAAGCATTGAATAGATTGAATCCTGGTGTGAGTGAAGAAGAATTTATGGAAGTGTTGGTAAAGGCTAAAGAAAATCAAGTCAGAAATGGAGAAATGACAGACTTGATAAAAGCTTTTACCTTGTTAAATGTAGCTTTTGAAGTTCGAATTAAAGATGAAAACCGTGAAGTGGATATTAAGAATAAAATGAAAAGCAGGCACAAAAAAGCCTGATGGAGAAGAATTACCAGAAGAAGCGTGAAGTGGAAGGTTCAAGTGCCAAACAATACTAATTTCTAATGTAGCTGAAGTCACGTAATTTCACGTAAAAAATATTCCAACAAAATTGTAGTTTGTGTTAGTGTTAGGTTAATTTAGATTAGTTATTATGTTTTTTTATATTTACAAAGTAATGGTTGATTAATCGTGTAGTATAAATTATAGTCTTGTAACCTCCCTTGAGGATATTTATACTCTTCATTTGTGAGAATGAGACGTATACTAATGATTAATTTTATTTTTGTAGGGTTTTGGTATTTGGTTAATTTGGTCAATCACCTCGAGGTTATATGAAAATTTGTTGCTGCTGGGTAGTGTTACGATCCGGATGAATCTGTGATCCATCAATCTGATTCAAAATGATCTGGATATCTGAAATGGATCTGTAGATCCATCATTTACTGATCCGGATATCCGCTAGATGCATCTGAATGTATTGAATTGGATTGATCTGGATGCATCTAAATGTATCAGATTGACCCCTTTTTTTTTATTTTTTTTAAATACGTTTTTTTCACAGAACTTATCTCCTCAGCTCTGGTTTACAAATAATTTAGAGCTTCGGAACTTCCTGAAAGGCTTAAACAGGTAATTACATAAAAAATAGGAAGACTTTTTT